>PITA01002487.1:0-160155 GCA_004023965.1 Spilogale gracilis
AAAAAACAATAATGATAGCAGTTGAAGTTTGGGGAAATTTCCTTCTTGAAAAATAAGGATTTTCAAAGTAAAAAGGTCTCTTTTAATTAAAATATGACATATCATTTATATCTATTTTTATCAGAATGTACCTAGATCCCAAGTGCAATGCAAATTCACAAGAATCCTAAGAAATCACTGAAGAAATTTAAAGTGGACCGAATGTACCCAAAATTGGGTATGATGCCATGAGATCAATGAATCTGAGGGGGGATATACTATTATAAACCATTTTATATTCAATTTTAGCTATTCTTTGTGAGTATGCCCATCTTAATGTTATCTAAAGCATATACATTATAATAGAATTTTTCCTACATCTCGCCTCATTAGATAGCATTGTTCATTATCTCATTAAATTCAGGTCTAAGATGGATGTGACAGTTGCCTTTACAATGGCAAACTGTGCAGGCTTTGAGAGAAAATGGGCCACATCATGTGGGTGCTTTGAAGCAAGAACAGATGTTCTCAGAAGAAACAAATCTGCCTTTGTTTTTTTGTGTGTTCTTATCCTCTTTATTCCACATGCAAAGGCTTCAATAGGAGAGAGGAAAGTAAAGAAAGACTAGGAAACATTGGCTACAGAGTGTAGCTGTGACAGACAGGCTCTTCTAACCTCTGTAGGTGGCATTCATTCTTTAGGCAATGTTTGCACATCACTTAGTTTTCTCGATTGGGGACAAAATGAGAGGGAGAAATACGAACACCAACAGGTTCA
The DNA here is from genome assembly GCA_004023965.1 of Spilogale gracilis. Classification (NCBI taxonomy): domain Eukaryota; kingdom Metazoa; phylum Chordata; class Mammalia; order Carnivora; family Mephitidae; genus Spilogale; species Spilogale gracilis. The sequence continues at coordinate 758 of PITA01002487.1, forward strand.
CAGGTAGAGACATGACCACACTGGTGCCCATTAGTCACTGGTGCAATAAAAACAGCTTTGCCATCAGCCCAGTGTGTCTTCAATGCTGGGTGACACTTGCAGGCACTTGGAATTTTCTTGTGTCAAATTCAGACAAAATTGTTCAACTGTCCTTCTGACTCTAAAACTTCAGGATGTGATGGTCTATGACCAAACTTGTAGAAAAAGACCTGAAACCCCTCATCCCTACTGTCTAGCTACAGTTGCTGTCTCCAACCCCAGTAATTCTCATGACTCTGACAGGAGAAAAAGCAAAAAATAACATCTCATTAAAATGGTAGGAAAATGAATATTATTCATTTTCTAGCAATAAATACAGAAATCCCAGTGAGCTTCTGAGAAAGTCTCAGCCTCCAAAAGTGGAAAGTCAATGGCATTTATCTTTAATCAAGCCAAAAGGTCAATGCATCCCTACCAGAGAGAAAGTGATGTTTAAACTCAGCTGGAAATGTAGGCAAACAGAGTGTAAGAACAAATCTAATTTGTAGCTGAAGCCTACAACGGGACAGGTAAGTGATACAAGATGTAGACATAAGACAAAAGTTAAAACATACATATTGTTATGTTTTCAGAGAAGGAGGATTTCGTCTAGGGAAGACTCCCCTGACAGATTCAAGCACAAAGCTAGTAAAATAGCATCAGTAAAACACTGAATGTGAAGATGAGAATTAGGCAAGGAGGAGAAACATTTTTTTTTTAAGTTGGAATTTAAAATGGAACTAAAAGGAATTTAATTTCTAAAAAACTCAAAAAAAACAAAAAAAATCCTCAAAGCCATCAATTTTCCAGGGCACCTGGGTGACTCAGTCGTTAAGAGTCTGCCTTCAGGGGCGCCTGGGTGGCTCAGTTGGTTAAGTGACTGCCTTCAGCTCAGGTCATGATCCTGGAGACCTGGGATTGAGCCTCACATCGGGCTGCCTGCTGGGCAGGGAGCCCGCTTCTCTCTCTCTCACTCCCCCTGCTTGTGTTCCCTCTCTAGCTGTGTTTCTATCTGTCAAATAAATAAATACAATCTTTAAAAAAAAGCCATTAATTTTCCTACATTATCCTTTTTCTTTTTTGTAGCTAGGAGAAATCTGATGTGTGATTAGATACATATTGGATGTACGCATTAGAAGCATGCTTCTTTTTATTAAGTAGTAAATATTGATCATCCACACACAAAAAGAAATCAACATTTGATTCCCTTTAGGCTGCTTAGATCATCATTGTCTGATCTAAATACAGGAAGCTAATAACTTATCTGACACCCTATAGTTGAATTTCCCAAGTATTTCTGTTACTGGAGTAAAGAAACAAATTCCCAGCTGAAAATTTCCAGATGCAGAGGTGTGTAGAAGTCAGTGTTCAGTACCATCGGAAAAAGAGCCTTTAATGAATCTTTTGGGTGATACCACCCAAATTCCCACTCAATCTAGTCTCACTGAAAACTCATTTGGCATCATCTCTTAGTTAAGGCTTGTCTCACCAAAGATGATCTCATTTCTGATGAACATGGACAGAAAAAGAGATGTCACGGATGAAAAACAAGATTATTTTCTTGATCTATCCTACGATAACCCTATGGAAGGCCTATTTCTTTAAGAAGCCAGACCCAATAGTAAAATCAAAGTGAAAAGTTAGGAGAAAGGCATTCTTTGGGAGAGAAATCATTGCTGACTGCTTGGAGGAAGATGACACTCACATATTAGCAGATTGCTCCCTCTGGAGGAGACAGGAAATAGGAGTGGGGGGGGGGAGGAATCTGTATTTGGGTATCACTAAAGGCTCACACTTTCACAAGGTGGACTTTGGATCTTGATGATTTTGATCCTATTTTGTTGTTTTCTTTTTATTTTTTGTTGTTGCTTTTTGATAGACTCTTCAGAGTACAGGAATTTGTTATTCCCCCCAGGAGCAACATAACCAGCACAACTGTAAGACACCCCGATAGGCATTAGTTTGTCAATACATTTCTAAAACCTGCCCAAACCAACTAAACCAGACAGTTTTGCTCATACACAGGGCGTAGAAATTCCTTCCATCTGCCATAAAGTTTCATCTCCGAAACTGGGTGGGTAAGACTGGAAACTTACTTTGCTTGGGGTCAGGGGGCAAGGATTAAGGGTGCACTATCTATACCATAATCATTTTGCTTTACCTGAATATATTTCTATTTGTGGAGAGAGAGAAACACTAACTTGATTTCCCTTGGAACTGTGTTTCCAATGAATCCAAATTTCTACAATGTATAAAAAAATTATGAAATTCACTCCCTTAGAAAGGTATAGCAAAAGCACATGATTATACATCTAAATGGCATGATAAATAAATATTTGGCATGACTGTTAGGTTTAAAGAACACCAAAAATATTTAAGAAGAGAAGAACTTACCTTCATTTCCACCAGCACCCCAGGTTAGCTGAGCCACGACAGACATTTTACTAAGCCTAGAGCACCGTGGATTTGATCAGTCTCCCTCCCCCGCCCCCCCGAGAGAGTAGATTAGGCAAATACAAGCAGGGGTGAATAGGGGAGTGGGACTACAGACTAAGGGGGGGGGGGTGGTGACAGAGAAATAGGAAAGAAGCTTCTCATTTTCTGTCCCAAACAATTTCAGGTTCCGGTTGTTTTCTTCAGGTTGACAACCCAACAGAGAGTAAGAGGTGTTCTGGTTTTATAAACTCATTTTTTTTTTTTTCTCAAAAGCATTCATTATCTTTGAAGAAAAAATTAAATCATTTACTTATAGAGGCAGTTTGGTGAAACACCTTAAACAGGTCCTTCCATTCTCACCGGAGTCCTCGAGTCTCAGAGAGGGCTGTCACTCCCAACAATGGACATGAACATAGGCAGTTTTCCGGAAGTCTTCTGTTAAGTCTCCCAGTGAGGTGTGTGAGAAGGACAAGCGACCCAGTTATTCTAGCTGAGTACATGTACCCTCCTGGAGACCCTGCTTCTCGTTAAAACCCACCCAAAACACCATCAACAATTACTGAGCTTGAGTAAGTAAATGGCCCATCAAGCCTGCCACATACAACATCCTCAATGATGGACTGCCACTGCTCTTCCTTGGGCTCATCTTCCCCTCTGCTAACAGCACCGCTGCTAGCCTCTGGCACTGCCTCACAGACACCACCTAGTCACACACTGAGCGAATACTAACTGAGCTCCTTCGTGGGGTCAGGCCCCACGCCAGGGTGGAGGACTGGGGCGGCAATAAGACAGACAAGGCCCCCGGCCCTGGCAGCCTGGCTGGGAGTGAGGAAGGAGGAAGGGCAATACCCAAATGAAAAACCATGAGATAGTTTCAGATGGGGTTGAGTTTTTGAAGAAAATGAAACAGGGCGATATGAAAAGTAATTTGGGTGGTGAGTGAGTAGAGAGGGTGGGCTACTTTATAGCAAATCTCAGCAAGGCCTGTCTGAGGGGACTTCTGCACCCTTTCCCAGAGTAGTTGGGTGGAGGGAGAGTGCCTATGTGAGATGGCCAGAGCAGGCTTTCTGGGGAGGTGCACTGAGAAGAAGCCACACATGCAAATATCTGCAGCAATGGGAAGAGCAGAGCAGAAGCCCAGAACAGGCTCGGCATGTCAGAGGAATGATGATAACAAGAGATCCTGTTATGGCTGGAGCTTGTGCTGGTTGGAGAGGGTGGAGGAGTAAGCAGAGACCAGATCACAAGAGGACCAAAAAGGCATGGTACAGAACCTGAATGCTCTTCTAAATGCACCTGGGAGCCATGGGAGGGTTCAGGCAAGGGGAGCCTATGATTTAACTTAAGTTTTAAAAATCCTTCTGGTTGTTATGGGACCACTGGACCCAAAAGGGGCCGATGATGGAAACAAGGAGATCTCAGAGAAGCTGCTAAAGGCAGGAAATGAAGGTGACTTGGTCTGGGGAGGTAGCAGGAGAAATGGAGGTGGTGAGATTTGGGGGTTCTGTAGACGTGAGGACAGCAAGACTTGAGATTGGTTTGGAAGGTTTGGAAGGTGGACTAGGAGCAGGGAAGGAATCCCTAGTGACTCATGGATTCATTCTGAGAACACAGGCGGTAAAAGCACCCTCGACTGAGAAGAAGAGATTCCAGGAAACATAAGACATGCCTGATCCTACCAGCCGGCAGGCAGAGCTTGTTTCTGTTCCTTGCACCTTTCCCACCTGGCATCAATCACACTCAGCACCAACTCCTGGCAGCTTCCTACTGCTCAGAGTGTGGCTCAAAGTTCACTGATTGCAAGATTTTCTTTGCACGGTGTTAACCTGTACCACAAGCCACCTCTGCCTACTGATGACACAGGGTTACCAGGTTCCTGGTGTCCTTCATACCCTCCCACTCGCCCCCCTCCCTCTCTCCCTTCCTTCCATCCTTCCCTCCCTCTCTTCCTCCATTTTTTTCTTTCTTTATTCTTTCACACTTTCAGTTATACACCCTGGCCCCTGCTTGGGACTGGGACAAGCAAGATGTGTGCCTCACATTACAAAGCAAAATCCCAGCAGCCCCTTCCGTTGGATCTCTAAATTGTGATCACAGTGTAAAATGAACCCTCTCATCTTGGCTAGGAGAATGGCATCTCAATTATAAAATGGAATGAATCCAGGGCAGATATCTCTCCAAAGGAACAAATGACTCCACAAAAGATGAGAAAGAATCCTGCCCCCAATTTACTGCCAAATCTCTACCTTAAGTCATAAATTTACAGCATTGCTTAGGAGTGGTGAGCTGAGGACAGTCTCAAGATTTCTTGTGATAATCTCTCTCCATGAAGCCACTTTTCAAGAGATGAGGGCAATTTGCTCAGGGATAGACAAAAAGATGTTTTTGTAGATACTGATTCTACTCTTGTTTTTTTTTTTTTTTTAAAAAACAACAACAACAACAACGTTCTAACTGATACTAATAGTTCCCCTACCATTATCATGATATAAGTAATACAAATCAGGCTGCCTTTCATGATTTGAAACATTATTCTGCCTTAGGGTCTTTCTGACTATGTGATCTTACTGTTAAGCACTAAACACACAGATTTTGAAGATGATGGTGACCGAGCTAAAGAGATCCGAACCAAGATAAGCACTAGAACTCACTTCCCTAATATCCTCCTCAAAGCCTACTTAAGCATGTTTCCTTCTGAACTGACTCCCTGGTAATAAAAAGCAGACTAAAAAATGTCTAATGATGAGTTGAAAGGTATAGTTAATTACTCCTAATAATCAATATTTTGCTATAAATAAGAATTAAGGAAGGCATAATATATGCATCTTCCATTACTCCTCTTCCGTAGACATTCACAACTTTTCTACCTCCACCCATCCCCTCAAGGCCCCCAGTCCTCCATCTGGGAGTGTGCACTTCTTCGGTAACTCAGCTGCACTTATCCTCCGTGAATCATCGCTCTGTCCCTCCTATTACAGATATATGTACTCATTTGTTTATATCCACTGTCTCCACATCTGTGCCCTTTGAGGGAGAACAAGTTACCTTTAGAATCCCCAGCAATGAAGCCAAGTACCTTACACCAAGAAGATGCTCCACATACTGGGGGGGGGGTACCAGTAGAATAATAATAGAACTAGATTACATATCAAACCAGTAAGCAGGCTAGGGGAGGCAGAAGAAATGCAAAAGGAGTAGGAGAGAGTTGCAGACCACATTTTAGTCACAGAATTACCTGGATCAATTTGGGAAGATAGTACAGTAACAAATACATATAACCAAATTAATAAAATTGGCTCAAAAAATAAATGGCAGAGTAAATTTATTGAGGGTGGAGGAAAAAAGAGAAGAGGGAGTAGAAGAGGTCTGCACATTGCATTCTGGCATCTGGGTGAATCAGGCAGTCATTCCTAATTCATCTTGGAGCTAAAAGACACCAGCCAGCAGACATAAATAAAGACACTACTTTTAATTTTAAATATATATCTTTTTTACCAGCCAGGAAAAAAAAAAGTACTGCTTTCTGAGAAACTGATATGAGGATGAAAGCAACACTGATAAAAAGGTGCCCGTCACTCTGCATGCATGATCCTATTTAGTTTCCCAATATAAAGCTGATACGTTTTCCCTCAGCTTTCCAACGAAAGACGTAGCATAAAATACCCCCAACTGCCAAGCTCACTCAGCGAGGAACACGGTCCCCGGTCTGTCTGTAAGATCTCGCTGCTCTGCTTGGTCTGCATGGCCTCATCACGGGAGTGCCCTTCCGCTGATCCAGTCTAGAGATGGGAGGAGGAGCAAGGTGAGGAAAGGACATGGGAGAAGTAGGAGGGAGTACGGTGAAATAATAAACAGTAAATCTAATTTCTGAGATCAATGAAAAGTAGGACCTGATTTCACTTTTTTTAAAATGTATTGGTAAGTCAAGGACCAAGGCCTAACCTAGTAATAGTCAAAAGAAGGTAAAAGTCTGTATTAGAGATGAAAGTGGAATGTAATCAGATCATGTCTGTGTGCACTTGCAGTATCATTTCCCCTGGGCCAAGCTCAGATGTTGGCCATGGCAGTGGGGGATCCTTGTCAGCTCACACATGGCCCAAGAGGCCCCATCTCCATCAGGGCCAACTCTGTGGCCTTCTCTCAATTCAGCGGTGCCTTCATTGCCTGTATGCAGGAACAACCAAGTAGAGGAAGAAAGGTGCTGGGGATGTCAAGCAATGGGAGGGACAAAGCTAATAAATTAATTCCCCAAAAACTGTCATCGGAGTGGACAATTCTTAGAGGCATTAATTACAACACCCTCCATCCCCCCTATATCCACTTGACCCACAGCAGAAAACTTAACAATGGATGTTTCTTCCAGTGGTGTTTCTTCCTTCACTGCTCATCCTTTCCACTCCTTCACTCCCAGTTTTGGGGATCCCTAGCAAATAAACCACCTGACCCAAGTCCTTGTCTCAGGCTCTACTCTCAAGGGAACTCAGACTAACTAAGGTGACCACAGCACTTCATCATTTCCTCCTTAGTAACCCAAACATTACAACAATCCTGTGAAGTAGGGAATATCGATGCTTATGATCAAACCCAGAAAGGTTAAGTGACTTTCCCAAGGTCACAGGCTATTAAATCATGAAAGTGAATCAAGAAGCCAGGCTTCACAGATGGAACTCCATAGATAGAGCTCTCCCATTAACCTCTAGCTGCCTAAAGTCTATGAAGGCCAAAAAGAACAGATGACAGTGGTCTGCTATCACCATTAAGGGTAGACATAGGGGCTATGGTTGAAAATTACCAAATAGTGACCAATCTCTTGAGGTTTTTAGAGGAACTGCATAGGTCTCTGAGGGAAATCACCAGGCTTTCCACCATGAAGATCCATAGAACTGGTAAGAACCATGGAAGGTTTCTGAGATGGTGAGATCACCATTTTAATTAGCTTAGGTTAGCTTAGGTTTATTCAAGACAGAGAGTAAGAGATAAGGTCTCCATACCCAGAGTCCCTTCAGGCTCTGTGTTTCTAAATCATCACCATATCTCAGATGGGAATTTTTAGATAGAAAAATACTGTGACTAGATTTTAAAAGTATCCCAAGGCAAAGAACTCTGAAATGGCATTTCTGTACCAACCCCCATGTGTGCAGCACCTCCTTTCCACAATAGAAAGTACTAAATCTGAGGTAAGAAAGGAAAAGCAGTGATATTTCCAGCCTATCTCCTTGGATTAGATAATTACAAGTCTATCGGCTTAGGAGATTGATGGCATTAGCTGATCACCCACTGTGAACAGAAGCAGTCGCCACACAGGATGATCCTGTCACCTAGGTGCACCCTTTTATCCTCTTAATATCTGCTTTGTGCAACTAGGGGATCCTAGATTAGTGGAACAATCACTCTACTCTGGCCCTAGTTCACTAAGACGATGATCCTTCTCCCTCTTAAAATAATATGTATGTAGGTTTGAAAATAGGAGAAATTATAGCTCTCCATCTCACTGGAAATATCATCTCTTTATGGTACCCACTAAAATAAAACTTGCAAGACAAGCACATAGAGGAAAAAATTAAAACCAGAGCATTAATAAAAATAGATCGAGGATATTTTAATGCAAATGTATTTGTCTCCCATGAAGTAAGACTTAAAGGCAACCGGTTCCTCAGCAAGTGCGGCCTTGGGCAAGGCATGCAAGTGGCTCCCGTGGCAAATATGACTAAATTCCCTGTGCTGTCTTACAGCTTTGTGCAATGGTTTGGATGTAGCTGATTGCTTTACCCATGCACCCCGAATTCCTGATAGAGCCAGGGGCATCAAGCAGAAGGAAACTGTTCCTTTTACGCAGGGTGAAATCACTACCCCTCTTCCAGGCTGTATAAAGGAAGATGAGTTTAATTGAAAAGTCCAGCACCTACTATGAAGGCATCGTGGACATCTGAAGGTGCAAAGATGAAAAAGACGCAAGGAGTTCACAGTGTGCTGGAAGTGTTGCACAAATAAAAACTAATTGGGTGGGAGAAAGGGGTACAGACAGTACACTGGATCCCCCACTAGTGGGGTAGCTGGTCTACTTGCAAGTCTGAGCAATTAAGTTTTCTTCTGCTTCCCATTTTCATGCAGGGCTACATAGATCCTGTCAGGCAGGAACCAAATACCTTCATTTCTGTGCCCTTCCCAACTCCAAATCCCACTGTCCTTCGTATGCAAAGTGAATTCTCAAAGTTGAAGAGTACATGAATATGTTTCTTATTCTTTTCATACTCGCATTAGACTTTGCTAATAACAGCAAATATGCATATTCTACTTATCAGACAGCAGCCACTGGACACCATTTTCAGTGCTTTACCTGTATTAATTTATATTCACATCAACCCCACAATGTTGTCATGATTATAGTCTATGTTGACTAAACATGTCATCCCTTCCAATCAGGCTTTTTGTAATAGGTTCATCCTTCCTGGAGAGTTAGATTTCCTGTCTCTTTATGTCAGGCACTTTGTGTGACTTGCTTTGTTGCCAAAGAAATACAAGCAGAAGTGGCCTGGACCACTTGGGAGGCTCTGCCACTTCTCTCCTCCCTTTGCTACAAAACCAAGAGATAACAGATGAGGACTGTTTCTTTAGCCAGGGTCCAGAAAAGAAGAGAACATAAAGCAGAGCTGCTGCAGAACCACGATGAACATTAATGTGAGCGGGTTCCTCAAAGTCACTAAGATTTCAGGGAGGCATTTGTTACTGAGCAGAGATGATGGATACATAGGTCCTATTAATATCCATACTTTACCCTTGAGAGAACTGAGGCAGAAAATGGTTCAGTCAATTGTTCAAGGTCACATACGTGGTATTGCTGGGATTTGAATGTGGGAATCTGGTTCCATTTTGGCCTTAACTGCTACGCTACACAGCCTCTAACCAGCTAAGGATGAACCAAAGACAACTAAGAGATACTAAGACAAAGCCTTGTAGTGAAATAGTCTACACATGCCCTACACACATGTATATATATATATTAAGCCAATGAATTAGCTAAATGCAATGAACATGTCTTTAATTTCCAGAAGACAGAAGACAGAAGACAAAGGCAGAAAAGAAAAAGAAGGCAAAATAAAATGGGAGAGGAGAGAAACATATAGGGAAAACAACACGGGAACAAAACAAATTTAAAAAATCTCAGTATTTGTCAAAATTGCTCAAGGCAAATCTCTCTCCTAACAAAATAAAATTCAAGATTTTTATCTTTAAAATGCTGCCGGAACACAAAACAAATAAAAGAGTTTAGAAGCATGTATTTTGAACATCATATGGGTTTTGCACTTTAATAAAATGAGCTCCTTTGTCTGTGAACTAGAGAGGATCGCAAGCGGCACATCTCGGGTGGGGGGTGGGTTGGGGGGGGACGCCACACAAAAGCAAGCAAGGGTCCTGTCATTTTCCCATTCAGATGTTTCAGAGCTGGTAAGGAGTAATCGAGGCCCATGGTCCCCACAATTTAAGCCTGATAGAAAGCATCTGTAGATACTGCAGATACTGCAAAGAATTCAGAAGCCAGGGCACCAGACTTAGTTGTCTTTGGCCAACCTTTCCTTCTTCCCTCAACTCTGTTTCATATTTTGATTTTTTTTTCAGGTTCTGTCCTATGCTTCTCTTATCTTGCCAACCCTCTCTTCTCCTGTGTCTCCCTTCAGGTCATCCCTCTCCAGCTCCTCCAACCATGAAGCTGGATGTCACCCTAGACTCGTCCTTCTTTTTCACTTCCTGCACCCAACCCACAGCTGGGGCAGGTATTTCCATCCCCAAGATGAGGCCTGGGTCTGGAGAGAGCACGCTTTGGGTTCCTCATCCTATTTTACAGAAAAAAAAGTCCCTGAGACTCAGGGGGCTGAAGCAATGCAAATGAGGACATTTATGGTAAAAGTGACAGAAACCATATCCAACCCTTTCTCACTATGACCCCAAAGCTGTGTTTTCTCTGCACACCTCAACTTTTCCATGAGCCAAATATGTGTTTTAGTCAGTACATCAGCACTAGAGAGCAATGCCAGTAGCTAATAAAATGATATCATTTATAGATCATTTAGAGCTATTTATGATTTTTAAATAGTATGCCCTTATCAACAACTGTTTTGCAAAGTGGTTTTAAAGACATTCTCTCAAGATACTCATTTGTTTCTTTTTATACATTACTAGGAATATTTTTTCCCATTCTGATATAATTGGCAGATTTTTAGGTACCAAACCCACTTGGAAGAAATCATTTCAAATGCATAATTCAGTAAGCTTATTATTTCTTCTTTCCAAACCTTCCATATCTGGGCAAGTCTGAATCACTCCTCATGACCTCCAGAGGACAGAGGGCCACGTGAGAAGACAGGACGAATTCAGAGTCAGACACGGGGCTGCTGAAGATCATGGGGAAGACTGGGACCACCAGTGACAAGACTGTTAGAGGCTGGTGATAAGCTAGTTGGGGAGGGAGGAGGAAATGTTCTTCTGAATTAGGAGGGACTTAGGAGACCTTATGTGGTGGTTCCATGCTTGAAGGATAGAGTTTTGTGGCCCTTGTCAATGTGGGGTGATTCAAGAGGACAGTCCCACACATTGCCTCCAGAGCTGGGTACACCATATTGACTCCTCACCACACTGTCTACTCAGATGACCTTCTACCTCCAACCCAACTTCAGTCCACTGTGGCTAGAAGACAACCTCATAGTTCTCTCCATTCTCTCACCCAGAAGCAAAAATCTTTCAGATAGTCTAAGACTCTAAATGATGCTTCCCTTCCACACCCTTTTTTCTAATGGTCGATCTTTTAGAATGCAAAGCACTACAAGAGGGTCCTTGTCCATTTCAGCGGGTAACTGGATGGTCCCAGAACTGGTACCTGGGTGCTAGGGTAAAGGGCTGCAGAAGACTGGTAGGGACGATGGGGCATGAAATAACATAACTGCTATGCTTCATGTTGGGGCTTAATATTTAATCTTCACAATCCTGTGAAGTTAGCATTGTAATCCTATTTTATAGATAATAGAAGTAATAAACAGGGATATTAAATTATCTTGGCCAAGAGCAGATGGACAGTAAGCCGAACCAAAGCCAGGACTATCTGAGGGTCAAGTGTTCATTCTCATATTAAACTGCCTTCTGGATGGATGAGGAATTTGAGTTATGGATAAAACCAGACCCATGCTGCTTCTGTAGGAGCAGGACTGGAGATTTGGGGACAGCAGTGAGGTAGAGGAATCAGAGATGCTTCTTTGAACAGATATTCAGGCCAGGAAAGAATGGGAATGGGGATATAAGGCAGCAAGGAAATCCTAATGAGTACCATCAATAAGGATGAGTAAAGGTAAATCCCTGTGGGCCTTGGTCATCTCTTGTGAGAGCAGACACTTGTACATTGTGTGTTTGTGCAATGGGCTTACATTGATTGGGACCTGCCTGTAATATCTGTGGGAACTCAAGTCCCCCCTTGTGGGTTACTCTCATCTCAGTAAACGTTGTTTCCCAATGACTTTGAGACTGGCCAGAGAGTGTGCTTGTATTTTTCAGGTTCTAGTCCTATGCTTAGACACAGTAATTACTTGACATGCCTTTCTATTCATGTATATAAAGGCAGCTTACGGACATTGAAATCTAGTGGTGAATCAACCAACATGCTTTAACATGGAAATGAGGAGAAAATACAGTTATGTGCTCATGACATCTAATTATCCTCTTTCAAGCTACATATGTTTCTAATGATTCATAATCCGAGCTACCATTCACACAGTGTTGTGATTTAATCCCACTCCCATGGCATCAGCGGAAACACAAGTTCTAACACAGAGCGTGGCACATAGCAGATGCCCAACAGATTAGTGTTACTTGTTGTTCTTACTCATTTACAAAAACACATTTAAGTGATTTTTTTAAAATCAAATAATAGGAATAAATGGCAGTTAAAAAAAAAAAAAGTTCAGGGCACCTGGATGGCTCAGTGGGTTAAGCCACTGCCTTCGGCTCAGGTCATGATCTCAGGGTCTTGGGATCCAGGCCCGCATCGGGCTCTCTGCTCGGCAGGGAGCCTGCTTCCTCCTCTCTCTCTGCCTGCCTCTCTGCCTACTTGTGATCTCTCTCTCTCTGTCAAATAAATAAATGGAATCTTTAAAAAAAATAAAAATAAAGATAAAAATAAAAAATAAATAAATTTTTAAAAGTTCAAAGTTCAAAATGAGGGGCAAGAAAGTCCCATGGGGACTAAACTTTTAAATGATAAGTATAAAAATCCTCCTTACTCTAAGAACAATTATCCATCCAATGGTTGCACAATGCCATTTGTCTGTTGTTAAATATTCATTACCTCAATAATAACCCATTAAATACTACTCATTGGTAACATGGCAGGCTTTGGCTAGTGACTAGGAATAAAAGGAGAAATATATTAATGTCCCTGGATCAAAGTTAGAATCAACTAGAGGAGACAGTCACGTAGAAAATGAAATATCATGTTTTAAGTGCTCTAACACTTGGGTGAATGCTTTATACTATACCTTAGGGACATGGTGAGAGGGAGAAGGTGTGTGTGTGTGTGTGTGTGTGTGTGTCTGTGTGTCTGTGTGTGTGTGTGCACGTGCATGCACCTGCTCAGGTTTGGGGTCAGAAATATAATAGCATTCAAGTAAGACTTTCTAGAGCAAGTGAAGCTTATGCTTCCTAAAATATGAGCAGGAGCTAGTGCTCAGGTAGATCACAGGTGGGAGAATGTTCTGTACCATGCAGAGAGCTGAGAGAGAATGGCAGGTTCAGGGGGTAGAGAGCAGTTCCATATACAGGAAAGTACAGGGCATCTTTGTAAGAGGTAGAAGATGAGTCCAAAGAGGTAGCCAGATTTTAAGGACAGTTGTTGCAATAACACACAAAATAAAGTAAGGTTTTGTATTTTATCTTCTAGACCAAAAAGAGTTCTGGAATATCTGAACTAGGCTGCTATGAGTGTTTGCTATATTATTTAGATCACTCAATTTTGCTATAGATAACAATAAAAACAAACGGGATGCATGAAACTGACAGGAAGTGTTAAATAGAGAGAGCACATGGGCAACTTCTGAGACCTGTTAAACAGAGAGAAAATAACCAGAGCATGGGTATTTTATTATTTATTTTTATTTATTTATTTGAGAGTGTGTGAGAGAGAGAGAAAGAACAAGCTTGGAGGGAGGGGCAAAGGAAGAGGGAGAAGCAGCAGACTTCCCACTGAGCAGGGAGCCCAACGTGGGGCTCGATCCCAGGACCATGGTGTCATGACATAAGCCAAAGGCAGATACCCTATGCACTGGGTCATCCAGTTGCCCCCAGAGCATAAGTATTTTAAACAAAGATAAAAACAATGGAACTGAGAAGGACCTGGCCCAGAAAAAATGACTGGATATATCTAATAAACCTAAGTATTTATGAATCTCAGAGCATGTCTGATTGACAGCTGTCAACCCTAGCTTGGTTAACTCATTAGTGACACTCATTATGGACCCATCCTGGTTTGAGACACACAGATGGAAGCACATATCTGGTCATCAAGCTAACCGGTGAGCTATAGCTATGGCCAGATCTACTTGCCCTTGTGTTTCTCGACTAGGGCAAGTGTGATGGCTCCAGAGGCCTCCGCCTCCGGCTCCTGAGAACCCCTCCACTCTAGTCCATAGTCCTTGCAGCCCCCTCATCGGCAGGGAAAGCTGACACAGCAGAGAGAGCTTAGGTGTATGAACATCGTGCATCCGTGCTTCACGGGGAGTCGGTTTTCCACCCCACTCAGTCATCTGCCTAATCTCTCTCCTCTTGCTTCTTGTTGCGTGCATTAATTTAATGACCCACATAATCCTACATCTTAATTTGGTCTACGACCCTTTCTGTTCCATGACCCCTACAGCAGCATGCTTGAGTGTACTTGGAATGTCAAGGTGATTTCCCACATGCCACAGAGAGCGATATGATCAGATTGTTGTTTTAGAAAAATCACTCTGGTCCTTCAGGCGCAAAGCCTAGAAGGCTAGGGAGTAAGGCTGGAGGCAAAGAGACCGACTCCTGACTGTCTTTCCCAGTCAAAGAAACGCAACTCAACTTTCACAAAGGGTCTGACAGGAACCAGAAGCTTCGGGAACATGGAAAAAAAGTGTCCTGAGGGACTGATTCTTTACTGTTAAACCAAAATAAACTCAACCCCTGAAACTCCACAAAGTCCACGAAAAAAAAAAATCACATAGAGGAGAAAAAACATCCTGATGCCACATAAAGGCTGAGATTTTCTCCACCTCCACCTAGGATTATCCATCCTTCCTGGTACGCCAGTGGGGTCATGAGAGCTTGTGGAGATAAGAGCCCACCACAGTGACGACACAGTTCCATAGTGTCTCAAGTCGGCCTGTAGGATGCCTCCAAAGAAACGAAAACCAGCACACTAAAACACCAAGGGAAGGAAAGATCTGGACGATAACTCAAATGCCTCACAATAAATAGGGAGTCAGTGGGGCATGAGGAAGAACGCTGGATTTTGAGCTAGCTAGACTTGGCTTTACATTCCTGTTCCAGTATATACCAGCTGGGTGACCGAGGTCAAACACCTAAATATCTTGTGGCCTCAGTCTCTCCTAATTGTAAACTTGTCGGGACGGTGCATGATCCGCCCTTCCCTCCAGGCCCAAGCCACCAGAAATTCTGGTGGAGGTACCTGTGAATGTGAATGAAAGCCCCTCTGGGCTTTCCCCACCTAGAATCCGAAAAGCCACTTACCCTGTGGGTCAGGGCAATATGTCCTTCGTGTGCTTTCTCAAGATATAGTTCCATTTAATCCTCCTCCCAGTAATCATATCTCTGTATTTCTTATCTGTATTTCTTGATCCCTGTGCCTCAATGGTCTCAACTTCTGTGAGTTTAAGCAATCACTCCGTACCTTGCAGTAACAATACTAATCCTGTCTCTAGGGTACGTGCAAAAGCAGTTAAGGATTTAACTGCACCACCCAACTTCCTCACTTTTAAATAATAAAAGACTGGGACCCTTGACAGTCAAGAGAGACGAAGCCATGAGACAGAGAGAGACTGAGAGCCTGCAGAGAGGCTCAGAGACTCAGAGAAATATAGAGAGAGGAAGAAGGAAAGCAGAGCGAAGAGACAAAGCCATGAGACTGAGAGTCTGAGAGATGGAGACACAGACACAGAGAGAAAGACAGAGAGCCTGCGCAGAGAGAGGCAAAGGCAGAGAGAGCGAAGCAAGAGAGAGCGGAGCAAGAGATAGACAGAGAGACTGAGGCAAAGGCTGAGAGCCTGCAAAGCAAGAGACTGAGACTGAAAGAGAAGCAGAGAGAGCAAGAGAGACAGAACCAACTGTTTGCCTAAAGCTAGATTGATGTAACTAAAAAGCTTTAAATAAAGAAACCTGAAGACACAGTTTTCAGGAGAAGAGATCCCCACGCCACTCTTCGAGTCAGGTCTCCTCATTTCATCGCCGACTCCGTCACCCCGACCGGTCCCTTGCCGGGCGGCTCCCGGCATAAACTGATAAGAACAACCACTTGCAAGTGACTATGGTGAGAGATACACAATACAACACGGGAACGTGTCCAGCACAGGCGCTCTTTCCATGCTTAATTTATGTAGATTGATAAATGAATAATTAACAATGAATAAAATAGTTATTCCAATAGCGCACCTTGATATCAACAATAATTGCTTCACTAAAGGTAACCATGGCATTCTTATTTCTTAAGTCTCCAATTTATACCACTGTTAAAACCATATTCCTTTAAGAATTCTAACATTGCTGGTGCATTGCTAAGGAAACTTCTCTAGAGATAGGCAAGCATAGCACTGGGTCACTTGGGTTTTAAGCACTTGGGCTTTGGAGAAATTCCAGCAAATTCTTCTCTCAAGGGAACAATGTTCGACCCAGGGCTTTGAGATGTCTTAAGAAGCTTAAAGATTCCTGTTACAAGAGAACTGGGCTCTAAGGCCACTGTGTGAAGCCAGTGTCCCTGATAAGGCCCTAAGAGATGGGGAATTTCTCAGTGATATCTAAAATCTGTAATATCCTCATAAAATACCTTTCTAATTTTTTTCTTGTATTTTTAAAAATTAAACGTTCTCAACCTAACTCAAAATATCCTATTATGGGGGCTCCTGGGTGGCATAGTCAGTTAAGCATTCAACTCCTGATTTCAATTCAGGTCATGATCTCAGGTCAGGACCTCAGGGTCATGATCTCAGGATCATGAGATCAAGGTACATGTTCAGCTCCATAGAGTCTGCATCAGATTCTCTCCCTCTCCTTCAGCTACCCCCATCCCTGCACACACTCATTCACTTTCTCTCTCTCTCTCTCTCTCTCTCTCTCTCTCTCTCTCTCTCATTCTCTCTCTAAAATAAATAAATCTTTTAAAAAATTCTGATTGTTAAATTTTGAAAAGGAAAAGATGAAATTGCGAGGCTAAAAAATTATATTTTGTACAATTCACAAGGATAACTTACCCAAACGAGGAAACTAAGCAGCCCTATTTCTCTGCTATTATAAAAGAATATTTTAACAGAGAAGCCCCTGAAGTTCTAGAGAGGGGTGCGATACTGAGGAAAAAGGTATGTCTTACAGCTGAGGTGTCACCTACAGTAAGGAAAGGGGAGACAAGTACCCTTAACATACTACCTGAGTACAGGTACCTCCAAATTATTTGTGGGATGAATCTGTAAGACAGGAGAGTTCCAGAAATTTAGAAGGTGACTTCTAATCAAGTCCAGTCTGCCTCTGTCTTTGATGAGGTTTCAAAAGTACAAAAAGGTTAAGAGATGTGGCCAAATTCTTAAGACTAGTAATAGTGGGAGCCTAGGACTCTGGGAAACCCTCCAGTGACCTGTCTATCAAGACACAAGTAACTCTTCAGGCTAACTGACTGAGACCATGGAATGCACAGTGAAGCAGAATGCCACATACAATGTTTTCTTTTAAGCTGAAGCATAATGGACACATAATCAACTGCATCTATTTAAGGTGAATGATTTGATAGGTTTTGACATATGGATAGGCCCATGAGATCATCAACACAGCCAAGATAAGAACCATATCCATCACCCCCAAAGGTTTCTCCATATCACTCTGCCATCCCTTCCACATGTCCTACCAAAGCAATCAATGACATGCATTGTCAGTGTGGACTGTTTTCATTTTCTACATTTATATAAATGAAACCATATCACATAGGCTCTTTTTTGCCTGGCATCTTTTATTGTGAGCATTCCTGTGTTTCAATAAAAGGTTATTTATAGAAAGAGATGGTGGGGAATATTTAGCCTGCAGATTATAGTTCACAAACTACTTGGCTAGTTTTTAGAGCCCCTGTGCTTAATTTCTCTGCTGTAATGCATTTGGTGAAATCCAGCTGCTCCAGGCAAAATATGTTTAACTTCTGGAAGATAACAACAACAACAACAACAACAACAACAACAACATGGGAAGGGAGTTTGTGTTTTCGTGTTTTGGGGTACAGACAGAATGTGAGTTGTGAACTAACAGTTAAGGTAGGAAAGATAACAGGTTGTGTACAACATGAAGGAAATGCACATTATTCTGTAACAATGGAGAGCCTTAGGAGAGTTGACTTAAAAAAAAGAATAGTTGGGGGTGGATTCAATGAAGAGCACAATACACAGACAACAGAATTTAGACAAGAGGTAAATAATCCTGCATTTAAAATACTCTATAGCAGAGAGGAGTAAATGAAAGGTACATTTAGAAGAGGTGACTAGGTGGCCAGCTGGATGATAGATAGGGATGGAAGAGGGCAAAACTGAGGATTAATTCCAGATTTCCAGCCTATTTAAGTCGGTCTTACCACTTATTTTAGATGGAATAAAACAAAGAGGAAAGCCGGGTTTTGATGAAAGACTAATAGGCTTTATCATGAACACTGTAAGTTTAAGATATCCATGGGATACACATGTGGGAATGAGTAGTAGGTAATCGGAAATATGGACCAAGTATTCCAGAGATGGATGGAGCAGGTTAGACTGTCTATATTCCCATACACATGTCCATAGCCCTTTGAGTAAAAAGAAAAAAGAAAAAAGAAAAAAAAGAAAAAAAACCCTGGGTTTTCATTAATTGCTCTCACTTACAAAATGCCACAACCTCCCTGAGACATCATGAGTTGTGCCTGACGATGTCATGGAAACCATGGTTAGTGACCTTCAAATTCTAACCACAGCTCAGTGCCAAAAACTGATAAAGCACTGTTGTCTCAAATGACGGAACCTTTCCCATGTTCCTGGGAGCCATCTGCTTGGACACAGAGAAGCGCACAGAGGTGGGTCAATATTCAAAGCTATTGGCACTCTCTACTTAAGCAGCACTCTTAGACCCCCACCATCAGAAAGACCTCCTGTGTGTTGAGGGGCCCACAGTAAAGGCAGTCAAAGAAAAGTTGGAGGTCTTCAGGCTTATGAATCAGCCTGTAAGCTTGGTCTCTAGAAATAATTCTCTGGATGGGTCAATGGGAAACCTTCAAATGTTTTAGAGCATCACGCATGCAAGCCCATTCTCCTGGTTATTTTCATACGTGTTCCCGTCCTGGTCAAGCATAGGCATCTGCCTGAGCGAGAAACAGACTGTGGAGTAGGGATAAATTCAGCAAAGTCCCAATTCCAGAACCAGCACCAGAGTGTTTGGTTTGGTTTCGTGTTCTCTGGTGCCCTCCTGTGTTCTCTCTTCAGATGACACTTGATTTATAAGACCCAACTGAAGTAAAGCTCAATCAACTCAGTATCTCCTCCTCTGAGACAATAAGACGGCCAATTGCCTTAAACCACAGACTTTGATATGTTTCGACAAATATGCTTCCAAATCGACAGTGTTCTGAAACAGTTGAAGACAGTCTCTAATGTTTAGCACACCGCTGGCCATAAAGTAAATAAATGCTCAAAAAATGTTTGTCAAATGACTAAAGGTCCATTAGCCAGAGTTAAACAAGGAAGCCTGTTGAGGCTTTTTGGCATATTCTATTATAACAAATTTATAGGAAATTGCCAAAGTGCTTCATTAGCATGGATTATATTTATACTTGCTTTATAAACTCTAACAACTATAAAGGAAGAGTCGATTATTTAACTCTTTTGGGCATTGCTTCATTCAAATATTTATTGATCTTAAACCATAAGCCACATCCTGTTTTAAGTGCCAAGAAATCAAAAAAGAAGCACCATTAGTGCAGGCAGAAAAGTGACCCCAGCACTTCAGAGCAAACGTGCTTTAATCTTAAAAAACAAATAAACAAACAAGCAAACAGTAAGACAATATAAGGCTGGAAGGAATATGCCAAAAAAATTTTTTTCCATTCTCCTAATTACTAGATACTGCTCAAGGTTAAGAATTAAGAGCATATGCTCTACGCATTTCCCCTTTCGGTCACACCTAAGTTGCCCAAACATCACTTCCTAGCCATTCCTCACAAGCATATTGACTCCTTTTTCCAAATTCAAGACCCCTGTCTACCTCCCAGCTGCTTTAACATCTATATTACCATAGCATTTGTTTTACAGAAGTTGTATTATCCAGATCTCAGAATCTTGTATTCCTTCTAATTACACTCTGATTCCGGTATCTACTGCTTCAATAAAGACACTATTCGACCTCATTTTTTTAAAACATTTTATTATTTATTTGACATAAGGAGACACACCAACAGGGAACACAAGCAGGGGGAGTGGGAGAGGTTGAAGCAGGCTTCCTACCAAGTGGGGAGCCCGATGCAGGGCTCAGTCCCAGGACCCTGGGATCATGACCTGAACTGAAGGTAGACACTTAACGACTGAGCCACCCAGGTACCCCAGCTACCCCATTTTTGAGACTCTTACAGATCAAACAGAAAAATCAGACCACTTTTCAAAAAGCCCTAAAGCTAAAATCTTAGGCACTCAACTGCCGTCTTCCTTAAGCTACAGGGCTTGCCTTTACTCATTTTAGTTCTGTGGCACCTGACTCAGAAAAGTTATTCCAAAGCATCACTGAATTCAACCTGAACCATGTGCTCACTGAAAACTCCTCCACCAGCCAGCAGCACCACAGAGCCTGATGACTTCCCCTAACTTCTCCCTCATTCCCAAGCTCACACTCTTCCTCCAGCCCGATGCTTTCCTTGGCTTCCTGGATCCCACTGTTCTTCTGCTTCCAAGAATTTGTGAACTTCAGTGTTCTTGAGACATTCTCCCATCACCTAATTGCCACATTACATTCCTCTCCTTCATGGAACTATAACCCAACCAGCTCCTTTGGGATATTTCCACCTGACATGATGGTCTACAGTCGAAAGAACAGTTTCTTAGAGTTGAGCCCTGAACACGGGCCTTATGGTAAGGTACTTAACTCTAAATATCTGATTCTCAGTATCCTCATCTGTGAAATGGGAGTATTAATATCTATAGCACAGAAGCTTTCAGCAAGTGTCCAATAAGTGCTGGCTTCTTGTCCTCACCTCCTGATTAATCCCACCCATTTTCTTAACGAATGTCACAAAGTCCTATGGTAATTGCATGTAAATTGATTAGTCGTTTTTTTTCTTATTTTCTTATCTCTTATTTGATCTTCTAAGGGCAGAGGACATGACTTATTTCATCTAGGATGCTAATTAGTATTTTAAACATCAGATGTTATTGATGCTTTACATCGCTACCCCCATTAGCCAGCCTGTTCCCAAATCCTGCTTTACAATGCCAATCTCTTGACTTTTTAAAATAAAAACCTCATTATTTCTTTATACAAATAATCTGGTCAGTCACAAGGCTTGATTAATTCTGACTTAGAGTGGAGGCCAACTAACAGAGAAAAAAACAACACTTTCACGTTACGAATCAAAGAGAGAACAAAAGGCATAAATGACTGTGTGCACATTATTCCCGATCACAATCCCTCCACCTAGTGCTCTTGATCTTGCTTGAGAAAACAAACTGTTCTTCATATCATTATTTTAAATATCAGGTCATCCAGATGCCTCATCTTTTTCTCTTTCCACTTAAATTACAGATGTACAGGGGCGCCTGGGTGGCTCAGTTGGTTAAGCGGCTGCCTTCGGCTCGGGTCGTGATCCTGGAGACCCGGGATCGAGTCCCACATCGGGCTCCCTGCTCGGCGGGAAGCCTGCTTCTCCCTCTCTCACTCCCCCTGCTTGTGTTCCCTCTCTGGCTGTGTTTCTCTCTGTCAAATAAATAAAATCTTTAAAAAAAAATTACAGATGTACAAACCACCCCAGGTTCCCATTATTTCCTGTTCAATGAACAAAAAGAAAATGCTAAGTGTCACACACTCAGAAACTATCAAGACCATGTACTAAGAGAACCACTAGGCTTTCTTGTGATGGGGGGCGGGGGCAGACTCATGATGGAAGATGCCTTGACGAAGGAAAACTGGTTCAAATGCCGGTTCCCCACCTAGTAGCTCTATATGCCTTGTTAACCTATGTGTGTTTTGGGGAGCTTCAGTTTCCTCATTTGCAAAGCCACCTCCAGGACAGAACAGAGCATATAAAAGCTCCCTTCCTTCTTCCCTGACTTACCCTAAAAGAACTCTCTTCCCTTCTTGGGACAGCCACAGCACTGTATGCTATAATTTGTATCTTTGCATGTCTGTCTCCCAGACCAGACTGGAAGATAAGAACCAAGTCATATCTGTCTCAGTTAGTGAGTATCAAACAGAATGCCTGGGACACAAGGGGCATTCAACAAATGGCTAGTAGGATAGTCCTTCTTAACATACCACGTTACACCGAACCAGAGGGCAAGGATAACTGAATTTTTCCAAATTTTAGTACATCTCTAGAAGACCATTTGTTTATCATCTTAGTGCGCCAGGAACATGAATTCCAATGTTCATCCACTTCACTTCTCTCCTACAATGTCCACTCAGTGCCTACATTAGATTACTCACTAAAACATGGGGGAGTCTGGCTTTTCACCCCACTTGTTTACAAGCTTAGCCCTTTGTCAAAGTCTACGTGTGTTCTCCACTGACACAGGTCAATAACTTTTAGATCATGAGAAATTGAAGATTTTTAAGCTCCAACAGTGTATGCAGGTGTGAGAAAGCTAGAATTTCTAAAGGCTGTAGCTGTTCATGGATGTTTCATGCCATCTATTTAGAGATGATTTGAAGGAGACCAATATTAATACTAACAATTGCCGCAGACCTGCAGTCTGATCGCTCATATGGGCTCCCTCTGCAAGGCATGGAGTGCCATGATCCTCCCTCAAAGTGAGGGAGCTCTGCAAAGTTGTGGTCATCGACACGAAAAAATATGGTTTCCATTGTTCCTTGTCTGTTTAACTATTATAACTTCTTTGACACTATTTCCTCTCACTTCACTTATAATCAAGTTAATGGCTTTCTCTTGTTCTTAGTTTTGAATCCTCTCACACCAATCCTTGTGAAGCATGATAATTGTAGGATTGTGGGTGCACAACATACTTATTTGAAAACTTAGTAAAACCTTTACTAACATAAGTAGCTTAGATATTGCAACCTCCTGTCTGTGTGCCTCCCTATGCTAGGGGGAAGTAAAACGCTCTAATGAGATAAGGGTTTGCAGGAACCATCTGTTGCTCAGGACATGCCTGCCTGTGATCGATCATTCTATAGATTAGGATATAACAGGCACATCCTGTTTTATTGTATGGACCCTTCAAGGAAATAGGCACATCCCGTTTTGTTGTGTGAGACCCTCAAGGGCACAAGGCACATCCTGTTTTTGCAAGGACCCTCAAAAACACTATTGTCACTATTGTCACTCAAGATTGATGATCCATCACTTAAAGAAACTCTTTGTTCATATAGTTTCCACCTGAAAAAACATGTAACTCTCTGCTATAAATAAAGAGCCCTGAGAACAGTGTTTTCAGGAGATCCCTACACCACCTTTGAGTTCAATCTCCTCATTTCAAAAGCACCGATGCCTTCCCTCACCCTCAGACCCCAACTGTTGCTGGGGCTGGCTCCGGCCAAACAGTAAAGAAAATTAACATTTGTTGCAAAGTTATAAGACTGCAGACATTGTGCTAAGAACTTGATACATATGATTTCAGTTAAGTTGCACTTAAATATCATTATGCCTTTTCTCCACATGAGGAGACTGAAGTTATAAGATGCCTAACCATTTTCTTAAGTGAAAAACCATTAATAAATGAACTAAAATCTTCCGCAAGGCAGCCCTGCTCTAGAATCTGACCCTGTTGTTGCCTGTGGTCCCTCCTAACAGCAGACCCTGAGATGAGGATTTGTGTACATCTAGTTTATTTGGGAGGGGATCCCCGGGAAGCAGGGAGAAGAAAGGGCATAGTGAGACCAGGAAGGGAGGAAAATCCAGTAAACGCCCAGGCAACTGCTGCACATGACTGGATGGTGGTCTCACCAGGGAACCTGTGAAACAGAGTGCGGGGGACGCATCTTAGAATCAGCTCTGAGGGGAGTGCGTGGGGGGCTCAATCAGCTGAACATCTGACTCTTGGTTTTAGTGCAAGTCTTGACCTCAGGGTCTTGAGATTGAGCCCCATGGTCAGGCTCCTCATTCAGTGTGTTCAGTGTGGAGTCTTTTTGGGGATTCTCTCCCTCTGCCTCTTCCCTACCACTCAGGTACATATGAGCTCATTCCCTCTCTCTCTTTCTCTCTCTTTTTTTTTTCTTTTTTTTTTGTAAAGAAGCAGGTCTGAGGGACAAGGAAATCAGGGTATTTATCTACAAATCACAGCCTTCATTTACCAGCCAATTTGGTCCACCTTCCTGACACCTTTGGCCTGTCCTAAGCATGGCTAAGCAGTCTCCCGCAAACAAAGAAGACTCTCAGATGCAGGCAGACATCAGTCTGAAAAGTGTCCACAAGCGGCCTCATAAAAGGCCGAGGGAACACAGGTGTGCAACACACCGAGAGCGGTAGCTACAGCTAAAGTTCCCTTCACCATCACATTATCCTGTGGAGGGAAAAACACACGAAGATGAGCCAGGCAAACTTTACCCAAGCTTAAGTTTGCTCACACCAAAAAATAACTCAATTTTTCTCCAAAGAACAGCCAGGAAGAGAGATAGAACCAGAAGACTGGCTTAGAGAATTCTGGCATCCCTCAAGCTCTGACACCACGGTTTTCCCCGAAGATAACGGAAGGCTTCCGTTTGCAGAATGAGCTGGTCACTCGACGCCAGACACATCTAGACCATATTCAATATCCGTATTCATATAAACTCTCCTGAACCTTACAGAACACCTACTGTCAATATATTGTTTTATTTAGTCATAAACATTAAGTTATAAACACAAAAATGCATCCAAAGACAAGAGGAAATGCTTATGGATTCATCCAATCTTTTGCCTCAACAGTGTTGATAATGAAACATCCGCATGAGGTACAATAAGTACCCCCATGCTTAAGGCCTCTGCTGGGACCTCAAATCAATCCCACTGCCAGAATAAATGAGTCTGCAGCACATTCTGGGGTCCTGCTAAATAAATCATCTCTCTGGAGCAAATGCATCTGGAGAAAACCTTTCCAGTGCCTTCACGCTGTGCCATGTGTAACTAATATCGGGGAATCACACTGATGATAAGTTTGTTTATTTTTCATTATATACAGAAAAGACACAAAAGGTGAAAAGATACACCAAACAAATGTTTGAGACAATATTCTCCCTCCAATGTGTATTCATTCCCACCAATGCTGACCTTTCCACAAATGGCAAAGAACTGCTTCAGCGTACACAGAAACCTGTCCTCCTGGAGTCCAAAGAAAGGATGGTTTAAATTACAACCATTTATGTGAAATCTAGTTTCTAAGCTCCTAGCATCAGGAGCAACAGTTTCCATTTTGGGAAAATAAATTACACCTTTAAGAGCCCCTATGTGTAGAAATGCAGTCAGCTGTGTTAATTGAAAAGTATTTCCAGATGCTTCACCTCACCATTGAAAGAGAAGTAAGCAGCCGCTCCCCCATTAGCTGCCCCTCCATACAAGGGCTAAATACATGAAGAGAGGCCTAGTCACTGAAAGGAACCTGCCTCCCTCCCAGTGTGCCCATTGCCTGAACTCCCTCTCTCCACCTATTTCTGTATCTCTCTTTTAAATTTTACCACTTGTTTATCTGAATTTCTTTTCTTTTTCTTTTTTTTTTTTAGATTTTATTCATTTATTTGACAGAGAGAAACACAGATAGAGAGGGAACACAAGCAGGGGAGTGAGAGAGGGGGAAGCAGCCTTCCTGCCGAGCAGGGAGCCCGAAGTGAGGCTCGATCCCGGGACCCTGGGATCATAACCTAAGCCAAAGGCAGACACTTAGCCAACTGAGCCACACAGGTGCCCCTGAAATAATTTTCAAAATATTTGCTATCCTGTAAGTATATCATGCCATTTCTCGAAAATAATAATAATAATAATAATAATAATAATAAATAAACAAAAAACATGCTTTCCTTAGGCAAATTCCTAAAGATATGATTGTTGCACAAGAAGGCTTCAGAATTTTCAAACTTCTGAGTCATAAAGGTGTAATGTCTCAAAGATTCTCTCCCCCGAAAAACAGCTCACAGATATGACCATATAACTCTGCTAATTGCTTCTTTTTCCTTTGTATTATCAGGGCCTTTAATTTAAGGCCTGCTTTAATTTAACCTTGATCTATTCCAAAAGATCTCTTTATCCTCAGTTCTTTCTTTGCTCCTGCAGATGCCCCTTGCCTCTAAATCAGTGTGCCATGGACACAGAAGATAGATCACTCTCCCTTAAGCTTAGTGTCTGTCTTGTTATTTCCACACTCAAACAATGTCAGTGGGTTGCCTATAGATTACCTATAGCCAATAACTGTTCTAGAACAACGATCTGTGTATGGAAAAAAAGCTTCCTTTCCATCCTTACTTCATGCCTCTTCTCTAAACACACTAACCCATGTGAATTCTACTGGAAGTGGTTTGTGCTATTTTCAATTTTCCACACATTCCTATGATGTCTACCTTTGCACATCTGTTGTTGTTTTTTTTTAAAGATTTTATTTATTTATTTGACAGACAGAGAAAGAGATCACAAGTAGGCAGAGAGGCAGGCAGAGAGAGAGGAGGAAGCAGGCTTCCTGCCGAGCAGAGAGCCCAATGTGGGGCTTGATCCCAGGACCCTGAGATCATGACCTGAGCTGAAAGCAGAGGCTTTAACCCACTGAGCCATGCAGGTGCCCTGCACATCTGTTCTTGATCTTCCTACCATCTAGATAGCTTTTCCCCATCAAACGAAGGCTCATTTCCCTCTGCCATCCATGGGACAGTGGGTGGAAACTGACACGGACTTTGCACATCAAATGTCTCTCGATGTCTAGTTTTGACAGAATCTGACATCTCTCTCTTTCTTTCTTACTCTCTCTCATGCTTTCACCTTTTTTTTTTCTTCCTTAGGATTTAGGGTTTTAGGATTTTGGGGAACAAGGAGGTTAAGTAATATTATCAGTTAGGCCCAGATCCCCCAGATGGTAAAGCCCAGGATGCGAGCTGAGCTAGAATTCTATCCTGTGTCTGACCGTGAACTTCCTACCATCTACCCCGTACCTCAATGCCAATTTCTTTCATCCTGTTCCACAGTCTCTCTCTACTGCTCCCCACACACCGATGCCTCAGGGCACTTTATTTCTGCATTTCTCTTAGAACACTGAACACCCTGAACAAAATCCCTCACGTCCAGAGATCCTCTGGACTCACATTTTTGTCTTCTAAACCCTGAGCCCAAGCCCTTCAAGCTACTTGGAAGATAGTTCAGCACAGGGCCTAGAATACAGGTTGGAGACTCACGATGGCTAACAAGCAACTCTTATCTTTGGCACACATCAGCCCTGCAAGCTTGGCTATCATCTGTTCAGTGTAGATACTAACAATGTCTGTTTCCCAGGCATGAAGTGAGGATTAAGTGAGACAACACAGCACTAGACATGCATTAATGCTAACTAACAGTAACTGAATACTTGGTGTGCTCAGCCGTCCTGGCTGGGAGGTTCCTAGGAAACCAGTACTCCGGCACTCCATCTTAGAGATGAGCAAACTGAGGCACAGAGTTTAACCCACACAAAATCATGTAACTTATAAGCTTCAAAGTAAGATACAGACCCAGAGTTTCTGCATAAAAGCCCAGATTCTTAACACCATGCTCAGTGATGGTGGAAGGACGGTGGAGAGTGGCCTGTGCTGACACTGCCTGTGCTAAGCGAGCTGCGGGCAACGCGGACCCCCTGGGGCTCTGTCGGCTATCACTTGTCACTGTCCTCTCAAGTGGCAGGAGACATCTGCTCATTTCTGCTCTTAAGAAGCCCTCCTCAGGGGTGTCTGGGTGGCTCAGTTGGTGAAGCGACTGCCTTCGGCTCAGGTCATGATCCTGGAGACCCAGGGTCGAGTCCCACGTTGGGCTCCCTGCTCAGCGGGAAGCCTGCTTCTCCCTCTTTCACTCCCCCTGCTTGTGTTCCCTCTCTTGCTGTGTTTCTCTCTATTAAATAAATAAAAATCTTAAAAAAAAAAAAAAGAAGCCCTCCTCCCCACAATGTTGGTCCAAGGTAGCTTGGTCCTTTCCGTGTTACTGAATGGCCTGAGGCATGGTCAGGACTCTGTCATCCAGGGGTGGTAAGGCACAGCAGGAGCAGGGTTACAGGCAGCAGGAATGTGGGCACCATGAGGAAAGGCACTCGGGACTTCCTGCTGGTCGGGACCCAACAGTGTAGTTGCACAGCCAGAACTCAGAAAATGTGTTGTCAATGAATACAAATGATGACATATTCGAAAGAGCACTCCATCTGAAGTTAGAAAAGGCTGGGTTCCCATTGCCGCTTTTCCCGCTTCCCGATTGTGATCTCGCGAAAGACACTGACCTTTCTTTTCTTTCTTTCTTTTTATTTTTTTTTAAAGATTTTATTTATTTGACAGAGAGAGATAAGAGAGATACAGCAGCGAGAAAGGGAACACAAGCAGGGGGAGTGGGAGGGGGAGAAGCAGGCCTTCTGCCATGTAGGGAGCCTGACTCAGGGCTCGATCCCAGGACTCTGGGATCATGACCTGAGCTGAAGGCAGATGTTTAATGACTGAGCCCTCCAGGTGCCCTGCCACTGACTTTTCTGAGCTTGAGTTTCCTCAGTGATAAAGGAAAGCTGGAACAACTATTTAATAAGCATAATAATAGGGGTGCCTGGGTGGCTCAGTTGGTTAAGCGATTGCCTTAGGCTCAGGTCATGATCCCAGAGACCCGGGATCGAGCCCCACATCGGGCCCCCTGCTCGGCGGGAAGCCTGCTTCTCCCTCTCTCACTCCCCCTGCTTGTGTTCCCTCTCTAGCTGTGTTTCTCTCTGTCAAATAAATAAAATATTTAAAAAAAAATAAAAAGAATAATAATAACATTTATCGAACACTCCCTGCATAAACAAAACACTTCAATGAGCTTTACATGATATAATTTTGCCACGAATCTTCCCAATAACTTGTGACTCTTGTCATGCACTTTTCGGAATAAGGAGACTGACATTTATTCACTTCTTCAAAGCCACAGAGCTAGTAAATATGGGAGTCTGTGCTGGAAATGGTGGTGTGATACTGCCCCCGCCACCATGGAGCCTTTCTCTGGCAATTAGCTTTGTACATAAGCAGATACAGAAGGTTCATGATGGAAGCTGTGAACCATCTAACTGGCACAGACCCCTTCAATGAGGGTAGCTGAATACTGAAGGGCATGTAGGATCACCTCTCACGGGGTGCCTGGGTGGCTCAGCTAGTTGGGCTTCCTATTCTTGATTTCAGTTCAGGTTATGATCTCAGTGTTGTGAGATCGAGCCCCGCATAGGGCTCCATGCTCAGTGAGGCATCTGCTTCTCCCTCTTTCTCTGCTCCAAGCCTCTGCTTGCACACTTTCTCTCTTTTTCTAAAATAAATACATAAATAAAACCTTAAAAGAAAAAAAAAAAGTCCACCTCTCAAGACTGTACCAAGCTCCTTCCTCAACCATAACCAGCATGCATGCCCCTTCATGAGGCATGACCTGTGCTTGCACAGGGAGGGCTGGACAAAAGCAATGGTACAGAAGTAAAAGAGATGAACCACTGCATTTAACT
Organism: Spilogale gracilis; assembly: GCA_004023965.1. Lineage (NCBI taxonomy): Eukaryota > Metazoa > Chordata > Mammalia > Carnivora > Mephitidae > Spilogale > Spilogale gracilis. The sequence goes on from PITA01002487.1 coordinate 30,310, forward strand.
ATTAAGATTTCACATTCTTTTACATTTTCACATATGTGTAAATCATTTTCTGTAAATGTGTGGGTTTTAAATTGCTCTCTGGCAAATAAGTTTCTACAGAGCTGAAGCTGAATTTTGTTTCCTTCATATAGTACTGTGCATACAAGAAGTACATAATAAATGTCCTCAAGAGCTCGATGCCCCTCTCTCACTAGAAGCCACTGTAGAAATTGACCTCATTTTATATATTTCCTGCTTTTAAACTCTATTTTTAGTTTAGCAATTGATTTCTAGATAGACTTTTGCAATTTACAGGGATGTTTTCAGCTTGTTGGAATCCTTCCTTATTTAAAAGACAATCTAAGATAATGTTGTGGAAGCAGCCCAAGTATCCATTGATAGATGAATGGATAAAGAAGATGTGGTGTAAAAAAATGATAATAAAAAGATGCGGTGTATATACACAAAGGAATATTATTCAGCCATAAAAAAGAAGGAAATTTTGTCAACTGCAACAACATGGATGGGCCTAGAGAGTGTTATGCTAAGTGAAGTATGTCGGTCATAGAGAGACAAATACCATATAATTTCACATGTGTGGAATCTAAGAAACAAAATAGATGAGCTAGGGGAAAAAAAGACAGAGGCAAACCAAGAAATACAAGAAATAGACTCTTTAAACCATAGAGAACAAACTGGTGGTAACCAGAGGGGAGGGCGTTTGGTGGATGGATGAAATGGGTGACAGGAACTAAGGAGGGCACCTGTTGTGATGAGCACAGGTGTTGTATGGACGTGTTGCATCTCTATATTATACACCCTAAACTAATATCACAGTATATGTTGACTAGAATTTAAAGAACGACTTCAATTTTTTTAGAAAAGTAAAAATTAAAAAAATTTTGATCTGAGAGACCCCGAAATGGCCCAGAACTTGCCAACACACTCAAGTAAGTTAGCTGATTGTACACAGATTTAACCTGTTTACCAAAATCCAAACTTAAAAATTCTCAGCCTTACTCAGTGCTGACAGTTCCTATCTGAACTAAGAAGATGCAGCTTTGCCGAGGGTTCACCGTTGCAAATACCCAAGCTCAGCTCTTCAGCTTTTTAAGTAGGGCATGCATGCTTCCCGGCAATAAGTTGACAAAAGAAAGCCAAGATGTGTGCCTCAACCCTGAAGTTGCCAAGTCAGCAGACTGCTACATTCACCTGATAAGAAAAAGGCTGGCTCTCAACAGTTTAAAAAAAAAAAACTACCTTAAAAACTGGGCTCCAGAAGCATTAAAGAACCCTAGAGGAAGTGTGAGGTGAAAAACCTATAAAGGATGTAGTTTCAGTTTGAAAGAGATTGAGAGAAAATACTAGAATTTTCCAGAAGTCACGAGGGACATGAAGAAAAAGTCACACACACACACACACACACACACACACATTCAGCCTTGACTATTAGGCTGTAAATAATTTGCTATGTAATTTACTATAGTTATTACATATTCATTGAATTACACAAACTAGTTAACAGTGTGTTCCCTGCCATGGATGGTCAGGGCTAGTCTAGAACATGACAACATCCTCCTGCCAACAGTCTCCTTTCTGGAAAATTTTAATCATCTTCCCAGCTCATAAGAAACCCTCTTATTTCTGAGGCTCCCTTTAGTTTAAGCTTCTAGGACCTAGGCAATCACTTTTGATAGCATATCACCAGCATTTAAGTTAAAAGTATGATTTCACTTACAGGCATTACATTAAGTTCTATTCTCCAGTCTCAAAGATTTTTTAAGTTGAAAGCTTTAGATTCCATAAAATGGCATAATTCAATTCTGCTTTATGTTTTCTTAGAGATTAAACAAAATTAATAGACTAAAATTTTTATATCAGACTGCAAAAGGAATGGGTTCTTATCATCGAGAAAAATGAAGCAATAAGGGGTTGAGCACAGCTTGGGTTCATTGGAAATATTCTTTCTCTTCTGACAACAGACCACAAAGGGAGGTGGTAAAGTAGGAGTTAAATCCTTGGGCTTTGGAAGCAGATAGGCTTGTTCTGGTGTTTGCATCCACTATCTGTGTGTGCTTGGGGATGACCTTTGTCCTCTCTTCTGCATTGTTTTGAAATGGGGCAGACAATACATAATTTATATGACTGCTCGGGGGTTAGATTCATATATAAGCTCGGGAGTTAGATTCATATATAGGCTACTTGGCAAAAATACTGGCACATATTCAGTTCATAATAATTATTAGTATCACACCAACATGCGTTAAAGATTTTAAGGCAGCATGTGAAAATATATCTTAAAGTAACCTTGCAGAATGACGGGGCAATTAGATAGATTACTATTGAGTTAAAGAGGAAAAGCCAAAAGGAAACAAGGAATCATTGTCATCCTGGCAGGAAGGTTATGGCTGTGTTTCTCCTCTAACAGTGGCACCCAGATGGGGCTGCCACGAGCAGGAAGCAGCACAATGCTTATAAAACACTCAGCACAGTATCTGGTGTCCAGTAAATTCTCAATAAACAAGAGCTACTCTCTGCACTCATGAATCAAGTAAGCTGGCACTGGGAAATGTGGCAAAGCAAGAACCCCACCAAAGATCTTAGACGTCCTCCCACCTCTTGGCATTTCTCTAATCCTTCAATTCCCTTCTCTCTTTGGGGGCAGGAATACCATCTTTGTTCATTGTATACAAACAGCACATCAAAGCCTTCCTCCCTAGGTGACATATTAGACATCATGGGATTCCACTAAAAGGCGAAGCCGCTGAAATCACCTGCAGGCCTTGAAAGGAGATAAGAACATAATTTGCCAGCATCCCTTGATAGCTTTAGTGTATCTAATGGACCCAAACCTTAAAAACAGCTCTTCAGAAAACAGACCACCATACTCAACATCAAGGACAGGAAATATAAAAATGTATATCCTCTCCTACATTCTCTCTGTAGCTAGTTGTGCAATAGTGAGAGATGTACAACCTAAACGCATTTAGCAGAATAAGTGAGAACTTTCTTAATATCTGAGAATTACACCCCAGACCCACACAGAGCCACCAATTAACTGCCATAGATTGGAGACTGGCACCTCCCCCCATCCCTGGCTTACTAGGAGGTGACAGAATTTACCATGAACCTGGGGATCAGTGGAAGGGAACTGGATTTTTTTTATGATAAATGCAGACTTGATGGAGAGATTTCTCTTCTTCCATTCACCAAAAAACACCAGGCCTCAGTAAGAAGCAGTGCTAATCTCTGCCTGCACTCAATTACGGAGGAGCATCTCCAACCCACACCCTAGCTATAAATGCTTGCTAGCCTAGGGAACCTGCAGGCCCACCCCAGTGCTACCCTCAAAGCAGTCATAATACGAGACTTCTTAAAAGAGTCTGACAGTTGCCCCTGAAATATGGAGGGATACATAAGAATAATGATTGGTGCTTATGTCTGTTCTAGAAACTTAGAAAGGTTCGGGCCAGCCATCACAGTTGTGTCAGAAGGGTTAAGGGAAATAAGACAACCCCATCTCAATTCCTCACAGATTCTAGAATCTCAGAGATACCCTCAGTAGTTCCTGGGGTTCTATCACAACAAGGGAAGAGGAGCAGGGAAGAGGAAATGCCATTGGCAGCCATTAGCTCAAGCAAGCAGGTGTGCCTGACCATAAGAAGGTGGCGAGAGGCTGGCAGCAGGACGGACTCAGGGCCAACGAGGCTACACACTCTGAGGGGTCTTCAGAGGAGGGGCCAAGACAACTGCGATCCCTGTGCTCTGGAAAAGCATATACCCCGTGAGCAAAAAAACAGCACATCAATAGCGAATGGAACAGACTTAAGCAGAGAATAAGACATAGTTAGGTGCCTTCCACTAGCAGTATGAAACCTGAGAAGATCCTCTGCCCCCTATCCCCACCAAAACCTCTTCTCTCCTTCCAAGCATGCCAAACACCAAGAAGCCTGGCTTCAGAGTCAAGTAGCCGGAAAGTCAACAGTCTGGTCTGTGGGGACGGGGTGGGGTGGGTTGACTTTAAATCAGATAAAAGATGAAAGCTTTAAACTGCACTGGACTAAGTTCTAATAAATTAAATAAACGAGAAGTTACAGAATTTGTTCAAGATTCCCTAAGGCAGTAGTAATGGGTATCTAACATACTATGGCTAAAACAGATAACTAGAAAGAAGAAAAAAAAACATGCCATATTTATTCTCAAAGAACTGAGAATTTTTAACAAATTCATTATAAGACAATACTCTCTTTTTTTTGCATGATTTTCACTGAATTTAGCTCTCTACAGAGTGAAGTGGTTAGAAGTAAACTCTCATTCTAATAGTTAAAAGCCTACACATTTGGTCTGTAGAACTTTTAAAAAATTACACAATCACACCTTCAAGAGAGAGCTCAGTGTGTCTTATCTTGAATTCAATGATGACCTCACTTTCCTGTCACCATGAGCAACTCAAAAGAGCTTCTCCCCTTTCACTGTCCACCAGACGAGAGTGCCACCTGGAACCCATGGGGAAAGGCGGCTAGGACAAGGTCTGCAAAACTCCCATTTATGTAAGAGCATTAAGGAACATCATCACTGACATTAACATACCAGCTGAATATTAATATAGCCCATGCAAAGCCCCGCTCATATACCAGCTGTGTCTAACTTGGGGGAAGGCCCTTAAAAAGCACAAACTTACTCTGACACCCAATTTTGTTTTCTGACCTCGGCCTCAAAAACAGAGACAACACCCTAAAAACTATAAAATAATTCTAAAAGTTGGCAAAGTAAAGTTTTGATATAAATATATTCTATACCAAATAACATTCAGGAAAGCTGAACATGTTTGAGCCACAGATGGGAGCATGCTGTTTTACTCACAAGTTTGATCCAAACGGACCCAACCTCATCATACTGTTAATGTTTTTATAAATGGTGTAAAATATCCATACAGGGCTATAACATATTCTAGATGTTCTCTTCTTTATTAGATGAAAAGTAAACCTCCATGTTCTTACATGCTGTGGTCACATGGAATAAAATATTTCTAGTAGGTCAATTCGGTAAAACCACTGGGTTACAACCACAGCAGAACTAAATAACTTCTTATTCAGAAGTGAGATAAAGTCAAGGAGATGAGAGGAACCAGAACAAAAGTAAAAAGAGGTGAGCATTGCTGACAAATATGGCTGTTGAGGGATTTTCTTTTTTTGATCATTTCTTAGAGGAAGTTATAAGATTTCCTAAGAATTCATATTGCCGATCTCCTAAATTCAAAATTCAGAGAAAGTAATGTTTCTCTGTATAACTAATTACACTTAATAATTCATTAATTTATATATTTGTTTAGGAATTTATCAATGCATGCACTCATTAAACATGTGTGAAACTGAATATATTATTTTTGCTGTACTGTTATCATCTAGATTGCACCCAGGGATTGGATAAAAAAAAAGCTGCTTCTTTATTTGGGTAAAATCTCCCCTCCATCCAGCACCCTGAAAAATATGCCAACCTCACACCACATCAAAGACCTAAGATTAAAAGTGATTCAGGTGAGGAGAAGTACAGCACCAACTTCTCTGATTTCCATCTCCATCCCACACCTAGCACCTCCTTCCTGCTCCCTGTTTACTCCTAGATGTTATCCATGTAGGGAGATCAATGCTTATGAGGACAGAGGCTCTGTTCAGTTTCTCTGTTTCAGCTTTCAGTAACTTGTCTAGGTTGAGCTCCCCTTCAGTGAGTTTGCCTAACTGGACGTTCTACATGGGCAGAAAGTGCCTACTGCATTCATCACTGTGTCCTCAGTGCCTTGTGCTGAGCTTGGCATGTGGGTGTGGTATATGAAAATAAACAAATGTGATTCTCCCAGCTTCCTGGCACAGAACATCTAACTCCTCCAATTCCATATGCTCATGAGATGGCCTGCACAGGAGGAGGGCCTAGAGTGCTTCTGAATGGGGGGGATAGGGGCTGGGCCAGGAAAAGCATCCCATGAATGGGTTAGGACTTTCACTCTCATACCCAACTTCCAGGTTGGGGAGAGGGGCCAGAGATTGAGTTTGATCACCCCTGGCCAATAATTCAATTAATCATGCCAACATAATAAAGCCTTGATACTACCCCTGAATTCTAGATGGAGTTTAAGGGGGTGTTCCAGGTAGGTGAACAAATCACTGTGTTGGGAAAATGACACACCAGAGGAGAGCATGGTGGCTCTGTGCCCTTCCTCTCCCTATGCCTCACCCCCTGACATTTCTTCTATTTGGGTATTTGAATTGTATCAGGTAAAATAAACTAGAAATCTTAAGGACGAAGTGCTTGCTTGAATTCTGTGAGTTATTTTAGCAAATTACTGAACCCGAGGAGAGAGTCATGAGAATCTCCAAATCCCTTGGAATTGGCACCCCATTTGCAGTTGGTACCTGAATGAAGGGGCTGGCTTGTGGGGCTGAGCCCTTGACCTATGGGGCCTGTGCTCACTCCAGGAAATGTCAGAAGCAAATGGAACTGTACCCCATTGGTGGCCCAGAGTTCAAGAACTGGTTTTTGTCAGAAAAAAAAAAAAAATTCAGTGTTCAATACGTATTTGTTGAACAAAGGGCTGATTGAATAACTAAAATCAAATCCGTGCCCTTTGAGAATGGAAACTGAAATTTCAGGTTCAGAATAATTGAGCAAGATCCTATTTATTTTTTTCCCTGTAGAGTAGGCACTCAATGCAGTGTCGCTGAATGAACAAAGAGATTCTAAAGAAGGGGAAGGTAGATGTCTATTTGCTCTAAAGAGGGTAGCTGTAGAAATGACAAGTGCTATCTGTCTAGTTTTCATGTTGCTCTACTGTGACAGGCATTATGCCTGCAACCAAATATTTCCGTACTTACAGACATAGGTTAGACTGCACGGCCCACTTCCTTGATGACTGGTGTAGATGTGATGTCACCTGCTTTGGTCAAAGTAGCTAGCATCCCTTGTTTGCAAAAGCAGTGGAGGCCAATGTATGATCCACCACCCTGTCTGTCCCTCTACCCCGGTGACCAGCCCTGTTGCGAGGTGGTGACGGCACTATCAACCTAGACCCCTAAGGGAGGACAATGTGAAACAGCGCTCCCAGCATACCAAAGATACACATGTAGCATGAGTGAGAAGTACATTTGCTATTTTCAGTTTCAGACTTGTTGGGTGTTTACTATCACAGAAAACCCTAGCCTACCTGACTGATACAGAAAATTTCTACTTCCATATTTCATCATTTCAGTGCAGAAAGATATGCTGTAAGTGATTATAACTGTATACTGCTATTTTCAGAGAAAGGTATGCATTCAAACTGAGGATTAGATGACAAATATGGAATGCCTGGTATATTGTGACTAATATTTTTACAAGTGTTTACTAAAATTAACTGTTATTATTCTTATTATTAATAGAGTTAATTTGGAAAACTCTAAATTGCACTTAGGTAGTAGACATCCGTTGATAACAAAGGAAGATTTTTAAGGAGCATCTAATGAGCAGTGCACTAATAAGGTCAAATAAGTTATATTTTCTTTTCCACATAAATGTTCAACATGTATCCACATATGTCACCTTGAACAAGGCACTTCTCTACCATCTGTTTGCTCATCTATGAAACATGAGAAAAACCTCATGTGAAAACCAAATGTGACATAGAAGCAGTAAACTGGAAAGCACTAGTTTATTGTGATGAGAACAGAAGAAAAGGGTTTGTGTCACTTATGACTACCAGCTAACAAAATCCACAGGGATTATTTTCTTCTACCTCAGTTTAAATGCTCATTTGATATTATAAAACACTTTTTCTTTACTAAGAACTCCATTTTTCTCTACTAATCTAATTTGATAATATCAACTCATCTCCTTCTTTAGGAAACAAATATTGGGGCACCTGGGTGGCTCAGTCATTAAGCATCTGCCTTCAGCTTAGGATGATCCTAAAGTCCCTGGATGGAGTCCTGTATTGGGCTCCCTGCTCTGCGGGAAGCCTGCTTCTCCCTCTCTCACTCCCCTTGCTTGTGTTCCCTCCCTAGCTGTGTTTCTCTCTGTCAAATAAATAAAATCTTTAAAAAAAAAAGGAAACAAATATTGAAAATAATTTCCAATATTAAGGTAAATTGATACATAATATATAAGATAACAGTGGGTTGGTGTCATATTTCAACAATTATATTCCGAAATGTCCACGTTGTTATACATTGAAAAAAAAACGAAACTCTGATTCCAGGAAGTTGGCCGACTATCAGTAATACACAGAATCATGGATGTGAGCACTGAATGGAAATTTAGAGGCCATATATTTAAATTCACTACAGGCCAAAAATTTTAAGTGGAGGATGTTCCAAGAGCAAAAAACTAGTAGTTTTTCTATTCTATTTGATGTAAACCAAACATCTCTCATATAACAGATGTTGAGAAAGATTACATTCTTTTTTTTTAATTTATAAAAGTCTGTCAAACTATATTTGGAATTATATGATTTCCCTTGATAGAAATTATGTGTATTCATGTTACCAATGTTCACACTAATCTTTTCTTCCTGTAAAACTCAAATTGCCCCAAATCTCTGCTGATCACTACCTGGGAGACAGCCGTGGGTGCTGGTGACTACCAGAGCCGGGAAGACTCGGTTCAATCACTGGACTGGGGCTGAGCCAGTTAAGGACTTAGCCTTTGCAAATGATCTACAAACTGGACGTGTCCTCAAGACTGGAAAGAGGCACAGAGGTGGAGGTGCCCTTAAGAGCTGTGTCCCACACCAAGTGAGAACATCAGTTGAGAATTGCTTCAAAGACAAGAAGAGGGCATACTCCCAACCTAGCTTTCACATGGATTCTCATGATTCCTTCACATACATCTAACTCCTTCTCAAAAATCATCTCCTCATTTGCCTTCTCATGGCATTAACTCATACTACTGGCTCTCTACCTCTATCCTCCCTCCCAGAATCACATAGGTTTTATCCCAAAGCCTCCTACTCCACGAAATCTCCTTTGCAATTTTTTTGGAAAGATAGATTTATTTATTTACTTACTTAATTACTTATTTATTTGGGAGACAGAGAGAGCACATGCACTCAAGAGCATGGTGGGGGGAGGGGCAGAGGGACAAGCAGACTCCCCACTGAGAGCAGAGGTCCACATGGGACTTGATCCCAGGACCCTGAAATCCTCTGACCTGAGCCAAAATCAGAAGCTTAGCAGAGTGAGTCACCCAGGTGCCCCTCATTTGCAATTTTTTGATATTTGTAAGACCATTCTTTTTTTTCAAACTGGAGAGCTTAAAATAAAATTATAATTGAATAAACCACCCTTCTCTTACATCACCTATTAACACTGTTCCACCTTTTCCAAAGTATTTAACCTTCATTTTTCTTTATTGCTCAAAATCTATGTTTAAGTAGCTTTTTAATTGCCTTTGGAATTTTCCCAAAATTCCACTCATTTAGAGTTTTAGCCTTTCTGGTCTGAGATAATTAGTCATGTGCTCTTCTTTGGTTTTTGTCTACTAATCATCTGTCCCTCCTTCCTTCCTCCTTCTAGGGTCCTTTTGCACAATCAGTTTTCCAATGATATCATCTTTCTCAGTGAGGTTACCCATAACCGTGTTATTGGAGGTCAGATTCTAGAATGATTCCTTCTGCTTTACTTAGAATCCACTTGCAGGAAAGTAGGGAGTCTATAACTCCTTGGTCCTGGACCAACTCTATACTACAGAAATGGACAAAAGGAAAACATCTCATATGGATCATCCCACCAAGTGGGCTGATGCTCTCAATTCCGTGCTTTGATACTCTAGACGCCTGGATTTTGGACAAGCAAATAACTTTCCCCATGTGGTTTGTGGATAACTCATTTCGTGTGTGTGTGTGTGTGTGTGTGTGTGTGTGTGTGTGTGTGTGTGTGTGTTTAACTGAAGTACAGTTGCCATAATTCCTTGTTTTATCTTTCTCTCATGAACAAAGAACACTCATCTTTGGTCATTCCTAGAGCCTACCATTCCAGATGCTGGTGCCCCCAGAAGCTCTTATGTAACTTTTTTTGAACAACAATCCAAGACTGCTTACTTGTTATGTACAGACTGTTTTGATATCTCAATACTGAAGACATGAGGGGCTGTTCAGTGGCTTCCCTTGAGAACTGTTACTATAACCCTCTATATAAGGCTTTTTATAATCCTCCATATAAAGCTCATTTCTACTTTACCCCCATTCTAACTGGATGCAACTGTTTTTCTCCCTCTTTCCTTTAAGATCGGTTTAAATACCTCTTGTTCAGTTAATCAAACATCCCCACAGTTCTTTCAGAACTTACTGAGGTATTAAGGGCTTAATTATGTCCCTCCAAGAATTCATATCTTACTAACCTTCAATACCTCACAATATGACCATATTTGGAGACAGGATCTTCAATGAGGTAATTAAGTTAAAATTAGGCCATTCGGGTGGGCCTTAATCCAATATGACAGATGTCCTTACACGAAGAGGAAATCTGGACACAGATACATAGAGGGGGGAGACACTGGGAAGAAACAGTGTGGAGACACTCATGGGCAAGCTGAGGAGAGACACTTGTAATGGATTCTTCCTTCACACCCCTCAGAAGAAATCAACCCTGCTGACACCTTGATCTCAGACATTCAGCCTCCAGAACTAGGTGAAAATAAATTTCTAGTTCTTTTAAAAAAAAAAACTTATTTATTTATTTTACATAGGGAGACAGCAAGAGAGGGAACACAAGCAGGAGGAGGGGCAGATGCAGGCCTCCTGCCGAGCAAGGAGCCCGATGTGGGGCTTCATCCTAGGACCCCAGGATTATGACCTGAGCTGAAGGGAGCTGCTTCACGACTGAGCCACATAGGCACCCCTAAATTTCTAGTTCTTAAGCCACCCACTCTACAGTGCCTTGTTATGGAAGCTCTAGCAAACTAATACATGAGACCCAAAATAAAACACAAATTCCTCACCGTATCTACATGGCCAAACATGAACTAGCTTCTGCCTATGTCTCAGACCTGGTTTTTCACATTCCAGAGAGAGTCAGACTCATTCCCATAACAGGACTTTTGATGCGTCCCTCTCCTGGGAGTTCTCCTACCATAGACCTTCCCTTGGCTGGCTCCGTATCATTCCAGTCTTAGCTCAAAAGTCTTTATTTCAGAAAAATTGTCCTTGGTCTTCCATCTAACAGCAGTTATCCCCTCTACTATACCCACCATCTTGGTTCATTTGCTTTACGGTACTCTTTTAATCAAGGAATCCAGTTTGCACCACCAGTACATGTATTTATGATAACTCTGTGCAGGAAAACAGCTATCATTATGATGACCAAATGCCTGGGTTTGCCACCATGGTCCTAAATTATACCTGTGCCAAGGGTAAGCAGTAACAGCACCTCTTTTTACTATCAGATTGTCCTGGTTTGGACAAGAGATGGTAGGAAATACATCCTGAAGGTCATTAAAAGGTCTGAGTTATTTTCTACACTAGATGGTATACTTCGGCTCCTGAGACTAGACACTCTCTGAACTCTGGGCATCTCTGCTTTCAAACAGTAAGGAGGCCACATGATGTCACCCCGGGGTACTCTGACACATGAAGTTTCTCCTGCCTGCAACCCTCTCCCTCCCTCCCCTTCCCAACTCTTGGCTCCCCTACTCATCCTTCAAGACACTGCATAGAAGGACATGCTCTGATTCAACTAATCCTTCAGTGACAGTTAGGTAACACCTTCTGTGTATCACACTACAGTACAGTTTATTTATTTCTATATTTTCCACTATATGATGGGCTCCTTCAAGGGAAAAATTCATTCATCTATATTTATATCTCCAGAATATATCTAGAATATTTCTCATATGATGGGCATTCCATAAATGATATTAAACAGAAAAATGAGTATCACCCAACTCTTTAAAACTCATGTTCTTTCTCTATTGCACCTATAGTAAGGTTCTGGGAAAGAGGAGGAAAGAGGTGGCTTAGTCATGTTTGTCAAAATATTAAGTATTTTATAGACCAGGCAGAACTCTATATATCTGAAACTCTCAGACTGAAAACACTATCCTTGACTTTTCTCTCTATTTTTATTCTGATATTTTTAACTTACACTTTCACATCCACAGATAAAAGAAAGAGATTTGTTGAGCCACAGGGGCACATCTCTTTCTACCATTTCCCCTTCTGTCAATTAAGTCATCACCCATTTACTGTCACAGATAATGTTGACTTCTTATTTCTTCTCTATTAGCAATCTATCTTCTAAGTTCTCCCATCATTTCATCAAGTGGAACAGATGAAGAAATCTATTTGAGCAAATTATCCTCCCCATACTCTTCATTATCCCCCATTTTGTGGCCACCACTTCCAAATGGTGTCTCTGCACCTGCCCTTGTCCCCTTCATTCCATTTTCCACATTGCAGCCTAGCTGATCCTTTTATCATTGGGGTCAGATGATGTCACTTCGACACAGCCCTCCCTCTGAGTGGAAACTGATCAAGTCCCAACAACAGCTGACAAGGTCACTCATAATCTGGCTTTTTCCACGTTTTTGACCCCGTCTCTTATGCACGTTGCTTTAGCCACACCGGTTCCTCTGTTACTTCCCACATGTACAAGGCCCCTGGCTAAGCATTCAATACCTGCCATTTCTTGTTTGGACCTCCTTCCCGACTTTCCTTAGAAGCCGCCCTCTTAGTGAGGTGTTCATTGACCTCATTCTTTAAAATAGAAAACCTTCGACCTCCTCACCCAGACATGTCCTATGCTGTTGCTTGTACCTGTGCCAAGGGTAACCAGTAACAGCACCTCTTGTTACTATCTCAAAGAAGTTATCACTGACTGTCACAAAACCATTTCTCAGTTTCGCATGCATTTGTTTACTGTCTGCCCTCCGCTAGGATAGAAGCTCTAAGAGGGCAGGGATGTGGGATATTTGGAGTCACGGCTGTTGTTTGTGGTTGTATCCCTAAGTTCCTCAGACAACGCTGAGCATATATTTGGAGCCCAACATATATTTGTTGAGTTGATGGGACACAACAACCTCTTTTCTGATCTTTACCAATCCATGCACAGACAGCATCTGGCCTGAAAAATGAGCTGGTGGTAGGAAACCTAAGTAGGAAGTGGACCGTGAACAAGAAACATTGGTGGAAAACCACAGCAACTAAAGAGAGTCAAGTTTTGGTTTCACGAATCCAGAGAGAATTCATGTTTGTTCCTTAGGTTACGTCAATGCAAGAAGCATTCAGAGTCCAGCATGGAAATGGGAACAAACTGGATGGTGTAGGCACTCTCTCTGAGGCTACCTGAGAGCCATTAAATAAGCAACAGCAGAGAATACTGACATCTCTAGAACAGTGGTTTTCAAATCGGTGCCACAGGGGTCACAAGGAGGTGACCCTGGGATGGCCAAATATAGGGAAAGACAACGAACGTGAGTTCCCCCCATAACCCAACCCTAAAAGAGAGCAGCTCGGATTTTATTTCTATACATGGACTCCCACGAAGTTTCATTTTTTTAAACAAAAGATTCCTGCTGTTAAAACAAAGTAAAAGTCCACACACAAAAATAAAACAAAACAGAAACGCTGAAAATCATTGCAGTAACACCATGCTACCGAATGTGACAGTTCATAAAGATTAGACAAGGCCATCTATGAACAGGTGATTGACATCTTTGGGGCAATAGCTTCCATAATGCGGGGATGCTGCATTCAAACCAGAAAGGTTAGACAGTGACCCAGTGTCCCACTAATGTGTTCACTTCCCCCCCTCTCTTCGGTAGAGCATATAAAAATCGCAACTAAATACCTAAGTAGTAACTTAACATTTGCCTTCCTCACTAGAATTATACCCTATTATACTCTACTAGTCATTGCCACAACCCAGGTGTCTAATGCATAGGAGGCCTTGGATAAGTACTTGGTGAAAGAACGAATGAAGGAAAAAGATACTAAAAATTAATTTCTGTCCTATAGTAGGTATGGAAAGAGCTCTTGAATTAAAAAAAAAATGAAACTGGTGTAGGTCCTTAATTTCCAGAAAAAGCTGTTATCATCTACCTTCTCATCCATTTCCTAAAATATGTGGATCTAACAGTAAAACACTGAGCATACTTTAAATATGCCCCAGAGAATTATCCTTTGAGTTGTCTTAGCTGCCCAAACTTACTAAAAATCTCAGCTAAGAGAGACATAAATGGAGGATTGCTAAAGGAAAGGAAAGTCCTCTAAGTACTATCTTCCATTTGACCATATGATCTGGATTTTCTTCCCCTTCCTGATTTACCTTCCTGGAATCACGTGCTGGCAGCTTGCTCTGGGCTTTAACAAGGGACAGTACAAGAAGCAGTCACGTGAAATCACGCAGTTCATGGTAGATGTTCTGGGAAAGACATTGCCATCCTACCGCCAAACACATCTTACAAAAACATGCATGTTGGAATACATCATCAAGCTATATAATAGGGGAATTGCATTTTCCTTGAATAACCGGTATGGATTTTCCTCCCTGGTCATACGACCTAATCATGTACCCATTTTAAAAATGGACTATCATGATGCTCTGAAAATATATATAAATTTGAAGTTCAACCAAGGCCATTGTGTGTGGTAATATTTATCTCTCTCTCAGACCACCCTCCACTTGTTTTACTCTCGTTTATTTTCTCTAGACCTGACTTTTTATTCTTACTTACATCATGATGTTATTTTAGTATATGTTACTGTGTTGCAAGTTGCTTCAAATCCTTTGGGAAGTAAGATAGATAAAATGTGAATATATAGAAAAGAATGTGCTTTTCCAAACATAGCAAGAGAGGTTTGGTAAAACCATATTTCTTCTAGAAATACTAGTTGGTATTTCATAGGTAATAGGTCCTAAATTTTAATAAGCATTCACAACTTCCCCACAGCAACTTTATCAGGTGTTCAGCCTTGTGTATCCTGAACTGGCTGACAAGGGGATCAAACTGTATTGATTGCTGGTTCAGTAGTAAGCAGGATAAGAGGTTCTGGAGAGACACAAAGGCTTATGTTGGTTTGGGCATTTACCGTCACTTGAATATAGATGAAAACGAAGTACATACTCAAATGTGCAAATTATACAGAGCTCAGAAGAAGACTGTTTACAGCAGTGGTGAATTACAAAAGCTACAAAGTCAGACTGCCTGAGTTTGAATCCCAACTCTATGGCTTACTACCTGTGTGGCTTTAGTCACCAACCACCTTGGTGCCTCAGCTTTCTCATTTTTAAAATGGGACTACAGTGGTATTTACATCACAGGGTTGATTTCATTATTAAATGATTTCATTATTAAATACATAAATATTCATGAATGCCTCATATATAGCGAGCACTCAATATATGCATGATGTCATCATTACCATAAAATGATCACAGTAACTATAAAGTCCAGCATCAAACTCAAAACAATATGGGAATACTGGAAACTGGATGGAAAATAAGAAGTCAAATTTATTAAAGATCAATACAGGTCTGGGGTTTAGGTTTTAAATACCCATTATAGTGATATGAAATAGAGGAGGTTGATCTTGGTAAAAAAAAAAAAAAAAAAAAAATCATTTGAAAACTGTCTGAAAGTTTTCAAGGACCCAAAGCTTGCATTCAACAAAGTCTGTGGTGTGCTTACTAGGCGCCAGGCATGATTCTAGATGCTATTAACATCAATAAATGAGACAAAGAAGATCCCTGGCCTCATGTCTCTTGTAATCCCGTAGACAGAAAGAGAACTAATCATCAGGAAGATTAACGGAGAAGCCAGTGTCACCTAGTGACAGAATCAGTGAAGAAGATGAAGGATGGGGTGCCTGGGTGGCTCAGTCATTAGGCGGCTGCCTTCGGCGCAGGTCATGATCCCGGAGGTCCGGGTTTGAGCCCTACATTGGGCTCCCCGATCCACCGGAAGCCTGCTTCTCCCTCTCTCACTCCCCCTGCTTATGTTCCCTCTCTAGCTGTGTTTCTCTCTGTCCAATAAATAAATAAAATCTTTAAAAAAAGAAGATGAAGGAGATCCCCTGGAAAGAGGGGGACCACGGAAGAAGAAGACTACTGACACTGCAGTCAGAGGGGCTTCTCTGAGGAAAGGTATTTGAGCTGCTAGAAGATTAGAGGAAGCCAGCTTTGTGACTGTCCTGGGAAAGAATGCTCTAGGCTGGGAAAGCTGCAGGCTTAAAGGCTCAGAAGTAACAACAAATAGTCCTCATTTGGTTGTTACAATCGCACCATCAAAGGGATGATAATAGTAGGAAAAGAGTCACAATGGAGGACTCGCTGTTGGTCCAGGAGGCGATCCTCTCCCCAGCCCTATATGTATGAGAGAACAGGTGTATGGAGAGTATGGAACGCACCCTAAGTTGCACTGCCAGATGGGGTGGAGCCACGCTAGGAGTCCAGGCAGTTGGACTCTTGTCACTTCTGCCATATTCACAATGCAAGTGAAAGTCTACATCATGGCAAGCAGAGCTCCAGTAGACTCTCTCCTGGGGCAGGAGATAGTATTTAGATGGTATCATTTAAAAAAAAAAAAACACCATAACACCTAAACATATAGAAAATAGAAAAGGAATGGCCAGGGGTAAGAATACTCTCTCACCAGGAATAACTAAAAGATGTGGGTGTGCTTAGCAACACGAAGAGAGAACGGGAAGGGGAAGATATGAGAGTTTTCCTCAGGAGTTGAAAGACCTTTTTTTTTTGTAGATAAAGAAGTGACAAGCACATAGGTGAAGAGATATAAAAATATGCAAAGATTTTTATATAATTCTTAAAAAAAAGTATAAGAACAGTAGGTGACAGTAAATTCTGGCAAATTTTGGTGGGGGAAGGAGTCTCAACAATCCAGAAATGAGAGCTACCTAACTGTGAAAGAAGCTCATGTATTTAAACTAAGGAAACAGTTATGCATTTGTAAAAGGCCTCCTGCAAAGATGAAATTTTGGGTTAGTAAATTCACCTGCCTCTTCCAAGACTACACTCTTTGGTTCTATAATGAATTTAGCCAAAAATATTACTAGTGAGGGTGTTAAGCCACAGAGGGTGCTAACAAAGAAATGTTCACAGCTGTGTGTATTAGGTTACTTCTTATCAAAATATGTACTTTCTATTAAGTAAACGTGTCTAAAGTTCTTTAGACACATCACTGATACTTTGCATCCTGAATATACTAACTGGAGTACAATCCATAAGTAGTGACCTTTTGAAGTCTATATGGTCGGGGAATTGTACACGTAAGTTGGAAAGCATATGTACAAAATATCCTAGAGAAAATGCAGCCTAGAAAAATATTTGCTTAAAGCACACAGTTCAAAGTTCATACACTACTTAGTTTTTTCTTAAATCTGTGTGACCAGCTTAAGCTCTACAGTGTAATGGAGGTAAGAAGGTGGTCATGTGACCCAAAGTCAACTGTGTTCCTAGGAGGTATCTCTGGCCTGTACAGAAAATGCTCTCCCAATGTACCACTTACGCTTACAAAGAGTTTACAAGGTGAGGGAACAACATTGATCTTACAGCGATCATCAAACAAGATCCAGGATTACAAATGTAGGCCAATTTCAATAACAGATAGGAAAAAGACTTAAAGAAAATACCAAACTGTTTTCACCGCCTGTCTTTATGTGTTGAGACTATGCCCGGGTTCTTCTTTCTACTCTTAGGGGATACTGGCTTTGTCTGCCCAGCACTACTTTCCCTACTTCTAACAGACATGACTCCCCAACTGTGAAGAGGGCTGGTGACTCAGGCCAAATCATTGTACCTTATCACGTTGACCACAGTTACTATTCCAGGGATGAACAAATGGCCCAAGCCATGGCCATCCAAACTGTTCCCTATTTTTCTAAGTGGATTTGCATGGGTAACTTTCCTTTTCTATCTGGCCATATGATTATAAGCATGTAAGCCTGTACCTGCCAAGGCCATGGCCCCATCCTGTGGGACAGCAGATCTGAAGGGAAAAAGCCAAAATGCAAAGAGAAGAAGAGGAGGAGAGGGCAAAGAATATGAATGTGTGGGTTCTGAAACTAGATTCAGGTTTCTGAGTCTAGTCATTGAGGCAAACACAACTCATGTCCCTTCTGTAGTTAATGCAATGGGTTTGCATGCGGTCAGAGGAAGATGATGTAATGGATAAAATGCTTTCCCTTAAGGAATACTGTTTGCTAAGAAAGTTATGCCTATTCACACTGACTGGGTAGAACAGAAAAATAAGCACCACCACCACCACAAAATAATAATAGTAATAATAACAACAACAACAATAATAATTTAAAAATGAGCGAGGGAGTTCAAAGAAGGCTCGATAACTTCTAGTGCTCAGGAAAGTTAGTTGGTGGTATAGGTGTTATTTGAGTAGTGCCAGGAAGGAGTGTAGACATAGGGAAGTCTACTGGGAAGGGCATCGGCGGAGAAGTAATCAGAGAGGCAGTGCAGATGGGCAAACAGGGCGAATGAGCTGCCATCCAATCTGGTTGGTGTGCAGGACCCCATGTGAGGAGAAATGCCAGGAAAATAAACATGGAAGTGGTTTTGGGGGCCAAAATGCAGACAGCCTTCATGACTTGAACTTGGTAAGTTATAATTATACAATGTAACAAAGAGATCCCTACTCCACTGTGACTGTCAAGAGACATTTTATCTTCCGAAGGCAACGACAACTCTGCCATGATCAAGTCTACAGACTGGTCAAATAAGTGACCGATGCGCTGGTGTTTATGGGCTCAATCCTCACCAGTGATGTTAAGAAATACAACTGTTCTAAATTTTGTCTAACTATTCCCCTTATAAAACATAAATTCTTCCATTTTTCCCATTGCCCTTAATACTTACAATTTTCCACTCCAAATCTTGTGTTTTTTTAATTAGTTTATGTTGGCTTAAATAACAATTATGGAAATCCCCTAATATAATGGTTTTTGAAGATAATACATAAACTCTATCCACTTCACTTTCATCATTTTAATGTACTTTCTGTAAACTTTATTTAGAGATTATGAATTATCTTTCAAATAGGAGACTATTAATATGCTTTGTAGAAGAGGGACATGTTATATCACTTTTATCATTTTACAAATGATTAAATTTCAAAACAACTACATTTTACCCAGATCCCACAGTTAGACTAGGTCAGGGTTATGGGGTGAGAGGGAGGGGAACAGGAATAAATTGTGCAAACCAACTTAGGAGAAGGTCATTGGTCTTCAGTTACTGATCAGAGAGGATGCAGTGGTGGGGGATATGGGAAGAATGGTGCAAAAGAGAAGTGCAAATGAATCCAAGATGCAAGCCTGGCTAAGGAGAAGAAAACTGTAACTGTGATTTAAAGGATGAAGCCGCAAAGAGAGAAATAAGGAATAACTGGTACTTTGGAATTTATAGATTCCAGGTTGGAACTGCTGAGAACATCACTCAAATAAAAAATGGTCTTCTGAGAGTTGAAAATAAGAAGCCAGAATTTGAGGGAGAGGTCAGGATTCTGTGTAGAAATCACCTAAATTTGATTTCTGGAAATAATCTCTGTAGAGGTAGTAGCCAGAGTCATGAGAACACATGACCCTAGAAGAAAGGCAACAGAAGAAAAATGGCAAAGGTCAATGCCGGTTAGCCTCTCAATTTCATTGCCATGGGGTTATATGTGGCTCATTCCCATAAAACAGGCTTTCTAACCTGGGCACTCTTGATTGGGTAGGCTAGATAATTTTGTCGTGGTGACTACCCTATGTATTCCTGAGATGTCTGGTAGCTTCCCTGCCACTAGATACCAGTAACACCCCCTCCCTCAGCCATGACAACCACCAGTATCTCCAGACATTACCCAAGATCTCTTGGGAGACAAAACCCCTGCCCTGAAGGGGAGCCAGTCTCTCAAACCAGCGTGCTGCCTTGGAGTCCTCACTCAGCTTTCTTCTGTTTGAACAAACCCGACGTGTCACTTAATCTGAACCACACTTTCACCTGCAGATAGGGATCATCACAGCCTCCACATCCCACTGCTGGTACTGAGGCTAGATGAGGACGACACACACGCTGAGCCTGGCATCGGGTGAGCGAGCTGACGTGGGAGCTGTCACCACACTGCATAAAGGGCAGACCCCATCGGCGCTGTGCCCCAGTTCATCCTGCACATGCTGAGGCACATGGAGAGGTTGGATGACTCTTAACAAGTCAATAAACGTGAGTGTTTCTTTAGATAGCACTTTACTCAAGGCATAATATAAAATTGAGCCCCTAGACGAGTCCTGTTATTATACGTCACTTTATATATTAGTTAGATGTTCCCAGAATCCAAAAGGTACCATGGGCCTGACATACCTATACTTCCTTCTGTGATGTTAACAGTGACTTCTTTTTTCTTTTCTCTCTTTCTTTTTTCTTTTTTTTTCTTTTTTATTTTTTAGAGAGACAAAGAGCACGAGCGGGGGTGGGGGGCAGGGCAGAGGGGGAGAAAGAGAGAGAATCTTAAGCGGGCTCCACATGTGGGACCTGACACGGAGCTCAACCTCACAACCCTGAGATCATGACGTGAGCCAAAATCAAGAGTCAGGTGTTTAACTGACTGAGCCACCCAGGTGCCCCAATAGGGACTTTTTTTTCTTTTTAAGAACAAAGACTAAGGTGTGTGTGACTTAAAAGGCAAAAGCCATAATAAACAGTCACTTTCTAGTTGAGTTAAAAATTTCACCATCACCTGAAAAAGATTTTAACTTGTGTTTGCTTCAGGTCAGTCCAGCATTTCAGGAAGGGGGAACAATGCCACCTAACGCCTATGTGTGAGCACTCACTGTGCCCCTAACTGTGCGAAGCTGGACCAGAAGGACGAAACATCACGGTTCTGCTCAGAGAACACAGGTCTAGGGAGAAGGAGAATGCCGGCCAGCACAGAAGGCCTCCATACCAAGTGCATGGGACCTGAGCGGGGTTCTGGCCTCCCCAGTGAAATCCAGGCTCAGCTTCACAGAGGGAGCGACATGAGCTGAGATGAAGCATGACCACAGCCTGACAGGAGGATAAGGGCACACATTAGACAGAGGGAACATACGGAACACACAGCCACAGCCGCAAGAGACATGGCCTTATGCAGAGAATTACAACCATTTGCATTTCTGGAGCGTAATATTCAAGGTGGGCAGTTTTGGATTGACTCTGGACTCAGGGGGCAAGGGGTAGATAGTGAGGGGCTGGATACATCAGGCAAAGATAGCAAACTTCATCCCGTAGGCCATGGGGACCATTAATGATTTTGGAGATCACTGTCCATGCACTTTGATTAAGAAAGGAAGTTTTAGAATCAGGTGCTAGTTTTGATTCAATTTTGCACTAAAACTTCTCCTTTTCTTCTTCCTTCCCCTCATCCCCCATCCCTTCCCTTCTTTCTCCTCCTTCTTTACTCCCACTACTACAAATCTGTCCAAGAAATGGCATTTTAAAATATTCTATTTTTACGTAACTTCATAAAATGCATGCCATAAATTATCACCGTATCACAGATAATTCAAAACTAAACAAAAACAGAAAACAGGTTAATATGTAAGAGGTGACCAAACACACTCTAGGATAAAACATACATTAGAAATAAAATCTTTTTTTTTTTTTTTTTTTTTAAGATTTTATTTATTTGACAGAGAGAAACACAGCCAGAGAGGGAACACAAGCAGGGGGAGTGAGAGAGGGAGAAGCAGGCTTCCTGCCGAGCAGGGAGCCCGATGTGGGACTCGATCTCGGGTCTCCGGGATCATGACCCGAGCCGAAGGCAGTCGCTTAACCAACTGAGCCACCCGGGCGTCCCTAGAAATAAAATCTTAACATGAAATAAGAAACTACTCCTTTCACGGAATAATTGGGCCACAGGAAGTGAAGTATTTCTATGTGAAGCCACCAGAGGGAGCGCGAGTGTGGGATTCTACCTGTGACCTCTTTGCTAGCTCGCGCCTGCCAGCCAGGAAAACACAATTCTTTTGCAAATCCATTTGCCTGGTCTGTCTATTTTGATTAAAATACTCCAGTCTTGCAGAAATAATTTAGCTGATGCCAGAGTCTATTTAACACACTACAAGGTGGATCATTCCTGACGCCTGGCCTTGATCCTGGAATCAAATGCTCAGTCCTTATTTCTAGCTGCTTCATACAGGAGACAACATTCAAATAAGCTTCAAGTAAGATGGATTGCTGGCTCAGCCTCTGGGTTCACATCCACCAGCGTATGTGAGGGGAGTGCTGGGAGAGGAAAGGAAAACGACGGAACTACAAACTAGGAAAAGCAAATTCTTATCCTAGACTTTCCATAGTTGCTGAGGAACCAGAGATTAACTGGAAGAAGGCTAAAATCAACTGGAACCTAGGGAGGAGAAAGCAGCATGTTTTCCCCACCACCTTGTTTACCTTAGACTCAGGGCTGAAACAAGGATGGGAGGGTGACCCAGAGCTCCCTAGGCCCCACAGCCATCTCTACTTTGGAGTGCAAGGCTGAAGGGGGTATAGGATGATAGAGAGTGTAGCAGTAGATACAAAAATAACAGCAGCATGAACTAAAGTTAACAATAACCTTGGTGAAGAGCATTTCATTAATTCTCAAAACGACTACATTTTACCCAGACCTCACAGTTAGACTTTCACTTCATAAACTACATCACAAGGCCCTGGTAAAGAAAATGGAAAATTCATAGGCTCTGCCTTAATAACTATCCCGTCGGGATGATAAAATACAGACATATAAAATAAGTAGAAATACAAAGAGACAGCAGGTGAGTTAGGGCCAACTTATGTAGCGTAGAAAGAAAAGGAATAAAAGAGAATTGGAATGATCAAGGAAACCCCCAGGTTGGATCTACCGAGATGAACACCTATAGAAGAAAAACAACTCAGAAAACACAGGAAAAAAAAAAGAGACACAAATCCTCCTCTGGAAGGGTTACCAGGACTTGAGAAGGGGCATAAGTTGAAGGAGAAATTATTTTAAAAGGGACTACTAGCAGATGGAAAAGAATATTTTTAAATCATTCCTTCTGGGGTTGATCAGGGAGATGGATGAGAAAACAGAAGGAATGTTCATTGAAGGAGGTAACATGACTTTACCGGAGATCAAGGACTTGGGCTTTAGACTTGTCCTGTCTAGAAGTTCCCACCCAGCCCAGGCACCTCAGTGACCTTGAGCATGTCACCTGATCCCCTCAAACTGTTGCACCTGTTAAGACGGGGCTTTTCCAATCAATTGCACAGAGTTGTTTTAAGAAATACTGAGATAATGTATGAAGAGTCCCCAGAAAGAACAGGCACTAAATAAATAGTGCAGTGTAACTAAGTTATCATAGTGATATCAACAGTAGATGCTTATCCTTGCTTTTCTCAGCCTTTTTCCCTTTTCCCATGGCCAATAAAACTGTGAAGACATGATATTTTTACTCTCAGTCTCAGTATCTGTAAAGAATAGAAACATAGGTAGTATTATTGTACTTTCTACAGAGCCGTGAAGTTCCTAGATATATTAATGCTTTCATCTGTGTCCCAGGCATTGTGAACACCCTGCAGGATAAAGAGAGGACTTGAGAAGGAGGAAAGGGCTTCCAGGCAAAGCAGCATTTTAGGTTCATGTGTATATCCCTAACACTGTACTAAACCTATAGTAACAGCTATCAAACAGGAAAAAGAAGAAAAATATGAAAGGAAATAATGTCTTTGAAAGAAGATAAACATCTTCATAATGAGAAAGAGGACAGAAATGAAAAGCAGAAGCCAGAAAGCAAGCAGAGACCCCAGGAGGGCATGTTCCCACAGACTGCTCACCCACCGGGTGTCCTTGCTTGGGGGTGGGGGTCAGGCACAAGCAGACGACCTGCTCCATGTGTCCATTCCCCCATCTTCAAAATGGGGACAATAAGAGGACTCACTCCAGGGGTTGCTGTGATGATGACAAAGAAATGTGAGAACCTAAAAGCTAGCACAGACTAAGGGTTAGAAATGTTCCTATCAGTTATTTTTAGATGTTGAGTTTTCACCAATTAAGTAGGAGGGAATCAAAGTGAAACCAGACCATGAAAACTTGAAGAAATAATGTTTCTAGGTTTGTTTCCCATAGCTCCTTAAAGACCAAGGAGATGAAAACAGAGGTCCAAGCACAAGAGAATTCTAGACAGAAGTTCTGCCTTGTCTCATTCAAAGGACAGATATTACATCTTTAAAAATGAAAAACAAAATTAAAGGTCTATGGTTCTAAATTAAGAATAGGACTTGAGGAATTTTTCTTTTCCAAATATCATAAACTTAGAGAATCGGTGATTTTATAGGACATTTCAGGCTATTTTACTTTAGGGTGACAGAATGATTATACTAAGCACTATGCATTTATAAAACAGGCAAATATCCCTGAATCAGCTAAAATGTCCTTTTTTTTTTTCATAGATGTGAGCATGCCGCATCAGTTCTGTAAAGATTGTATATTACCTTAAAATGATGGATATCTGTAAAGTCTTATAACCCTTCACTCCCCCAACTCCAGCCCATCAAAAGCTAGAAAAATCCAGTAAGAATAGTGACTTGGACTTCTAAGGTACTTGCTGTCCCCGGTGCCCACACAAGCAAACCTCCATAGGCTTGTGACTTTCTAGCACGTGCCCATGGGGCAGATGTCATATTTCTGATAAATGTGACTCCGAGATGAGTAAAATCTTCCCAGGGTGAAACGCTCTGGAGCATAAGAAGGAATCAGTTCTTCTGTTTCCTGATTTCTCAGGGAGTGCAAACCCTCAGGAAGTTTTCCTTTGTCTTCCCCTTTTGCTCCTCTGCCAGGTTTCTTACCCTCCTCTCTTTGCTCATTGTCTCTCTTCCCTTGTTCCTCAAAGCAAAGGGCCAAAGAAGTTGTTGCAGAAGAGCAACTGTTTTCCTATTCCTGCATTTCCAAATAGGCTTCCTACTAACTTATTTATTATTATTTCTGATTTATTTCCCAGAGAGAAAGGTCTCACTGCCTTCTCTGGTTTGCAATAGAGAGATGACGCTCACTCAGACAGAATGGGTTCCCCCACAGTCAGGGTTCTGGCTAGCTAGCTGGCCCTTCCCCTCAAGGAAGAAAGCAGAAAGCACACAGGGGTACGAGAGCATGAGACTGAGATTTTGTGAAGCTACCCCAATTAAAAAAAATTCATTTCCAAACACTGCTACACTACCCCACAATTCTTCTCAACATCATGGCTGAAAACACCTACACTAAACCAAGATGTTCCCCAGAAATTCTGTGGCAAATGAACAGGCCAAAGCATTGAAGTCTGTACATAATTATCAGTCAATTCCAGTTATTTCCAATCAGGACAATATGCTTACAAAAGTAGGTGGGCAAAGTGAGTCATTAATTAGAAAGATACTAATTTAAAAAGTACTAATAACTAATTATTAGAAAGATATGGAAAGAGCTAGAGAAGAAACCGTAAATCCACAGACTATAACCTACAGCAGGATCAGCCACATTTTCATAAACACACACACACACACACACACACACACACACACAGTGTTACTGGAAAATGTGTATGCATCTCTGCTTAATTCGAACTGTTCCTGTCCTCTCTCCTTTCTCAAGTCTGCTTCTCAAAGATACAATGTAATAAAAAGTTCGATTCCTATCATCTTGCCCCTGGGGAATCTTCCTTGCTGTAGAAGCAGCTTCCCCAGGGAAATTTAGCCATGTTTAAATCACTCTTCAAGGACCTTGTTTGAAATAAGGGCCAGATTTTTAAGTGCACTTACAGAGATACCAAAATATCCATTGAATTCTCTCCACTGGCAGTTCCCATTTCTGAACAAGGGATACCAGTTAGCCTGAGAATTCTCTAGAAGATTTAACTTCTAAGTACTTAACAAATATGTTACCGCCTTTTTACTGTGCCATGTTGGCCCATTAAAAAAAATGCCATACTTATTCCAGCTATAAACACTGTATTTATTTAAAAGAAGAAAAGAAGGGAGAGAGGGAGGGAGAGCAGGTGCTCCTTTTCAGCCTTTGCACACATCAGGGAGGCACAGGCTTTATGTGGGACCTCTGGGTCTCACCGCTGCATAAAAGAATATATTCTCTGCCACTGAAAATTGACAAAGCTGTATGATGTGAGCTAAACACCATGAATGTTCAGTTAACCATGCAGAAATTATTTGTAAAAGATCACTTTTTATTTATGTATAATTATTTATATAAGTATAACCTAATAAAACATATGCCACTTATTGAGAGCCAAGGAAATCATTGATGATGAAACAAAACCAAATAAGGAATTTGTGTATGGGAAATAACCCGAGCTTAATGAAGTCCTCCTCCCTCCACCCCCATCTGCAATGGGAAAATAATTGACAGGTGCAGGGAAGGAAGTTCTGAGTGCATTACCTGTTAGGAATCTGCAATGTTTCAGAACTGGGACAGGAAGAAGGCGGGAACCTAATGCAGACAGAGGTAGGACTGCCTCAAATGTTTGAGAAATATCATAGCTAAGACCTATCAAGATTCCCTTATTTCCAGAGTCACCCTGTGCTACATCTCACCTCACTGGGTATTTTATCCAACATTTCTCTAGACTGGCCTTTCTCATAAACTATAGCTTCATGCTCTGTATTTTCAGCTTTGTGGCCAGGAATTTCTGTCACAACTATTCAACTCTGCCTTTGTAGAACGAAAGCAACCATAGACAATAAACATATAAGGGAATGAGAATGGCCATGTTTAAATAAAACTTTATTTACAAAAACAGACACCAGGGTAGATTTGGTCTATGGACCAGAGTTTGCTAACCTCTGCTAAAAACCATTAATAGTCTTCAGTGCTTACCGAGTTAAATCCTATGTTACCTTTCCTTCCCTAGCCTACCTTTCCAAATTATACTCTGCCACCTCTCATAGTCTCCCTCTGAACTAGCACAATACTTCTGTGTGTTATGTTCTTCCATTTCTATGCCTTTAACTCTGCCTAGAATGTCCTCTCTCCTTCCCCTTACTTATCAATATCCTCACAATTCCTCATAGTTCCTCTAGGTAGTTGCTGTAGAGTTTACATACTGTGTGTGGGCCTCTGTGTGTGTGTGTGTGTGTGTGTGTGTGTGTGTAGCCATAGGATCCAACAAAGAACCCTGGGCACAAATGTTGAGCTGAAAATATTAAAGAACATGCAAGGCAATGGCTTTTCTTAAATGATTAGAATTATAAAATTCTGGAATAATCATACTTAGCTGATTCTATTATTATTATTATTATTATTATTATTATTATTATTTTATCAGATGGAAGAGAAAAGTTCATCATGCTGAAATCAAGACTTGCTTTTTATCTCTAGTGGACAGCAAACGTCCTCTTGAGATCCTACATATTTTTTTATTAATTAGCATTGAGATTACAAGGCAGTGTTATGCAATCAGCTGTATTCTAAAAGGTTCTTTATTTAAAGGATAGAAAGAAATCTGGTATCTTGGGTCACTTAAAACTAGACTGAATAAAGGGATTTTAAAATCCGGGGCTAATTAAATTCATATCCCGAAAAGCCCTAAATTAAGGAAAGCAAATGTGTGTAGCAAAGATCCTGAAGTGTTCCATGAGATTTGCACAAGAAGACTTAACAAATTTGCCCTTAAGTCCTATAATCCTGTCACAAACGTTCCTGCAGAAGAGAGAGGGAGTCCTCCCCCGAGGGTCTAAAAAGGGACTCAGGCATATGATGGACATGAGAATCAGTACTTCTGGCCTTCATGACTCACTTCCTCCCCCGCTGGGACATCATGAATCACAGCTATTTTAACAGTGGGCTTTTCACCTTCCTCACTCAACAGCAGACCCAGCACAGACTCCCTACCACCAGCATGATGGATTCACAAAGAGATCAATCAATAGAGGGAGAGTGAGCCGGCAGAACCAAAGACTGACTAAACACTGGTGCCAGAAAAGAGAGAAGAGGAAAGATTTTTTCTAAAGCAATAAACCAATTCATCCACCTGCTCTCGTCAAGCAGAGGATCAATTATACCAACAAAAGAAGGTACAATGGGGACTGGAAGAAGAAAGCCAGTGAATGAATGAGCCCATCCAGGGTGTGGATGGACTGAAATATACAGGCTGACCCAGGGAAGGAGAAAGATGACGCAAGTGAATAATGAAGAAAAGGAAGGTGGGTGGCCAAGCAGGTGCCCACAATACTGGACAAATAGAAGTAATCAGGGACGGGGCAGAATCAGTTCCCTTCCAGAGAACTCTCTTACGAAGCTGAACTGGTTTAGACGCTGGAATTAGTATTGGAAAAGGCCACCTGCACCACTCATCCTTCTGATTGCCAAACGACAAAGAAAGCGCAAGCAGGCGGCAACATTTTTTTTTGTCTTTATGCGGCTTCCTAAAGCCCAGCTGAATTCAAAAGCAGCTGTGTGACTCCCTATAAAGCGAACAGAGCACGTGTGAGCATGTATGCAAAACGCGCGTGCGCACACCCACTTACTCGGGACACTCAGGCACTGCTGAGTTACTGAAATGAAGTTGCATGTGCCTGAGCAGTCAGGAAAGAAGAGAAATTAGCAGGGCTCCAGCCACATCCAATAAACAATTCTGAATGTTGAAGTCTTAATGGGGGCAAAATGATTGATTTAAGACCATCAAGTTCTATCAGCTTAGTACATCTGCAGAATTACATTCACCAGGTACAAAAATAAAAACGGAAAGTAGATTTGATCACACTTCTGGCAACCTTCTGTGAATCCCCACTGCTTTCAGAATAGTGTCTAAACTCATAGGCATGTCAGCAGCACCTTCCGCTGACCTCAATGCAGGTTTTCTGCCCTAAGGAGCTTGCACTCCGACTCCCAAACAAGCTCACTTTGACTCGTGCTCTTCTCTTTGATTTTATTCCCCTTCCTACTCATTTCAATCAGGTGAACTCAAATTACACCCCAACATTCTGCTCAAATTCCACTTTCTTCAAATCTGCTTACATGTCCCCAGGTGAAAGTCATCTGTAGCTACTATTAGTGAAGTTTTCTGGAAGCCCAATGGTTCTAACACTTTAATGTGCATCATACTCCCCTCCCCAGAGGACTTTTAGAAACATAAATCCCTTGACCCCCATCCATAGAGTTCTGATTCAGCAGAGTTCTGATTTACCATGGCGAGGTTAAAAAAAAAAAAATGGCATTTCCAACAGGTCCTCCACTAACACTGCTGGGTCAGACATCACACTTGGAGAACCACTGCCAGAATGACGGTGGGCATGTCTCGCCCACCCCGAAAATCTCCTTGGGAACAGAAAAGAATTCTGTGTATTTCCATCACTCTTCAGTACAAGTTTATATTCACTAGGTGTGCAACAAATATTTTTCAAATTAAATGTGTATTTTCATGTTGCTTCATATATGTTTGTGTATATACATTCATATTCATTCAACAAATATTTATTGCCGACACATACATTTGAAATATGCATATATAGGGTGTGAATATTTAAAGTACAAGCAGGTTTCTTAATCATCTCGCATTTGGCAAGCTAAAGGGAAGTAGGAATATGCTGTGATCCATTTTGCAAATGTGTTCTGCAGAAGAGCACCATTAAAATTCAATATGAATCTCTGTTTGAAGAGTGTCCATCTGTGTTCATTTGCGGGAAATGTAATGACTCTCTCATTCTGCCTGAATATTCAGTTAACCCATGCTATATAGAGCTTCTGCTTCGTGATGAAGAAACCTGGGATTTTCATTTCTCATTCTGTGGATTTACAGTCGGTGCCACGGCATTACTCACGTTGCAGACTCTCAGAATTCCTCCACAGACCACCGGTACCCACCAGCGCAGCTGGAGAACAGACGCCAGAGTCATCCTGCCAGGGTTCGAATCCTGCTCTGTCCATTTCTAGAGTATGACCTTGGATAAACGGCTTAACTGCTCTGTTTCAGTTACCTCGTTACTGAAATAAATAGGAACAATAATCCGATACCTGCTTCCTGCTTGTAATGAAGGGACATATTGTTATAAAGGAGTCAATGCAGTTGACCCTTGAACAGTATGGGTTTGAAGGGCATGGATTTTATTCATACATAGATCTCCTTTCAACAAATATACTGGAAAATTGGGGGGGGAGCTGGCGACAATTTGAAAAAAAAAACTTGCAGATAAACTACATAGCCTAGAAATACCAAAAAAAAAAAAAAAAGAAATATGATAAGGGATATATAGTATATATGACTTACAATATATGTGTTAATCGACTGTTTATGTTCTTGGCAAGGAATCCAGTCAACGGCAGGCTATCAGTCATTATGTTTGGGGGGAGTCAGAAGCAGTGTGTGGATTTTCAGCTTCAGGGGGTCGGTGAGGTCAGTGCCCCTAAGCCCTCCGGTTCCAAGTCAACCATACTTGGAAAATGTTTGCCTGGCAAAACCCAGAAGTCACCACGAGTGTTGCTGCACTAATATTAATACAGAAAGGACAACCTCCCAGAAAGCTCCCATGTTTCTGTATTGTCTAGGGCCAAAAACCTTACCTCACCTAATTGCCATCTGAAGTCATTATCAACTACACCAGACAAAACTAATAAATGCAAATGTTAATATTTTAAACTTCAATGGTACTTAAAAATTAACCTATACCACTCATTAATGTTAGTACTGTCTTTCAGCTCTTTTAAGCACCACAAGAGGGAATGGGGACCATATTTGATAAAGGAACCACATGTCGGGTGGCTTAAAACAATAGAAATTCATTCTCTCACAGTTCTGAAGCCCCGAAATTTCAAATCAAGATGTTGGCAGACCCACCTTCCCTCCAAAGGCTCGAGGAGACACTCCAACCCTTGCCTCTTTCAGCTTCTGATGTCCTCATTCCTTGTGGATTAATGTCTACATTCAATCTCTGTCTCTGTGTGTCTCTCTGTCATCACCTCTTCCTATCCTATATGAGGACATATTTCACTGGATTTCAGCCCTACCTAGACAATTCAGGATGATCTCAGTTCAAAGCCCTTAACAGAATTACACCTGCAAAGGTCGTTATTCCAAATAAAGTCACATTCATGCATTCTAGGGAGTGTATCTTTCAGGAGGGGCACCAAGCAACCCCTACACGTAGTGTACAGTGTGAGTGTGTGTGTGTGTGTGTGTGTGTGTGTGTGTGTGTGTGTTTCATCTCTCTATTCTACCATAGGCTCCTTGAGGTCAGGGATCTGTTTTCTTCATCAGTGATTCAGAGTACCAGCTCCTAGCGGGTGCTCATCAAATTGCGTTGACTGAATGAATGAGCATATAATTTTAGAACAACATCGCAACTCCTACATTGTAACAGCAAAATACTGGGCATATATTCAGAAGTGGGATAGCCACTACTGAATGGAGGGATAGCCATTCCAAAAACCATCAAAAGGCTACCAGAGAGTGTGTCACAAGCCGAGATGCACTGGGGACATAAAGCAATAGAGCAGAAAGGAAATAAGATCATGATCCTGGAGTCGAATCACAGGAAAAGCACAAGGCTTCTCTGAACGCAAACTGCTATCAGCAACTCATTAGACATTTACAGAAAGAGGGCTCACAGAGGAAACCACATTCCAGCATTACGGATGAAGAGATGAACAATGGAACTTGGAAAGGATTTACAGAAAGTTAATCTTATTTATCCTTTCCCTTTGAACGAAATCTTTTGCTTGTAAGATTAAGTATCATAAAAAATGAAATCAGGGGACGCCTAGGTGGCTCAGTGGTTAAGCGACTGCCTTCGGCTCAGGTCATGATCCCGGAGACCCGGGATCGAGTCCCACATCGGGCTCCCTGCTCAGCGGGAAGCCTGCTTCTCCCTCTCTCACTCCCCCTGCTTGTGTTCCCTCTCTGGCTGTGTTTCTCCCTGTCAAATAAATAAAACCTTTAAAAAAAAATGAAATCAGTGATGTAAAAATCAGATTTTAAAAATGAAAAAAATGAACAAGTCCTCCTGCATCTCTAGACATGAGTCAGATAATGAAAACTAATATTTCCATCATACTTCACACTTTTTGAGGTGTTTTCATAAGAATGAGTCCATCTGACATAACCAACAGCCTTCTGACATCAGGTATCTTCCCTTACAGATGACAAGCTATGTGTTGAGAAACTGACTTGTTCAAAGTCACACAGGTAAAAACAGGCACTCACTTGAACTTGTTTTTCTGATTCCTAATCTGCTGTGTGTGTGTGTGTGTGTGTGCAGGTGCATGCACACACGCATGTGATTCCTCTCTCCACTAAATTACATGTTCCTCGAAGATTAAATTGTCTTTACAAAGTATTCCTGAAAATAACCTTGAAAAAACTTTGTAGGTTCCAATAAACAGCAATATGAAGAAAATCAGAGGTGGGTTGGGGAAGAAGAGAGAAAAAGTAATGCATTGCTTTTAACTTCTCTACACCTTCCAAGAAAGCTTTAAAAAAGTCACTGTCTTTTTTAGAAAAATACTGTTCTAAAAATTTGCTTGAATTTTACTACGTGAAAACACTATCCAGCATTTATTAACAAACTGTCTTATATTGTTCCCAGGTCAGAACCAACTACACTGACCAAGTATCAGTCTCCAAAGGGCAGGAGTTAATTCTTATTTTAGGAAAATAAGAAATTTCATTTCACTCATTCACCCTCAAAATTAATGCTGGACACTCAGAATTCAATAAATCATTATCAACTTAGAAACGGAACAGATTCCCTTGATTGTTAAAGATCTCCAGAGAACCTCCTGGGGACAGGGGATCCCCCTGCACCTGCCATTTTGTGGTGAGCCATAATCCCTTTCTTCAACAATTCACCAAAGCCCAAAGTCCTTACATAGAAAATTGAATGATGATAATAATGTAAGCAGTTGGAGTCTAGGTATAAATGGTGTTCCCTAAATGTCAGTGCCTAACTGGCTTCAAAGCATCTTTTTAAAGGGCTGTAGGCATTGTGGCCCTGGTCTGTCCCTCCTGAGTGTCAATGTAAGAGCCAGAACCACACCCAGCTGGCCTCATGAATGGGAAGGGCCCGGGAAGCCCAAGGCAGCCGAAGATGCCCCCACCCAGGTCCTGCAGCTATACAGCACCTAGCTGAGACCCCAGGCAGAGCTCTCAGCTACCTGAGCGAGAAACAGTCCGCAGCTCCCTAAGCCCAGGGCAGAGGAAACAATCCCACCACTGTTATCCCCGCCACTTTCTTCTCCAATGAAATTCAATCTGCAAAAAGTCATAAATCTTTCTCCCTTCTTTGTTGGAGGCCATCTTTCTTTCTTTCCAGGTTTTATAGAGGACAGGAGTTGGTTGTAAATATCACTTTATTTTTTTTACCCATATTCTATGAGTCTGTGTAACGTCTATGAAAATCACTCATGGGGGCAAGGACGGGTGTGGAATCTGGCCCTTATTATATCTCTGGAATTAGAATGTTAGCCTTTAATGAGCACAACTTTGCATGTTCAGGAAGAGAGAATATATAACAGAATGCAATGGTACTTAACCTTCCTGAGGCCCTAGGTCTTGAAAAATGATAAAACATATAGAAATAGCAATAATAACAAAAATAATAATACAAATACCTAAAATTTAAGAGGTCCTTGGGATTCCTATAACATACTGAGAAACTCCCTGAGGTTCTTGAAACTTGGGCCCAAAAGCAGGTATCCATATGCTGTAGTTTAGTTATTCTTCATCCTGTATTTTGAAAAACTCTAAATTCTGTGTAATTATCTCTTTCTAGAAAAAAAAAAACAATAAAATGACTTTCACCCTTAAAAGCCTATGCAAATGATCATCAGCTGGAGTGGCGGATTGCACAGGCTTTGGAGTCAGGCAGATGTGTATTTGAATTCTGACTTTGCCCCTTTCTAAGACGTAGGACTGTAAACAATTGACTGAATCTACCTGAACATAATTTCCCAGATCTCTGAGGATGTACAATGAGACTTGTCTCATAGGGCTGGTGGGAGGGTAAAAGAAAGAATTATTTACAATGGAATTGATGTAGTACCACCCACATGGTCTCTAGTGCTGCTTAAATGGCCACTGCCATCATCTTCATCACTATCAAAAAGAACACTTTTGGGATGCAGGTAGGGTAATGAAAATTCCATAAAGACAATAAGAGCCTGAGAGAAGGGGGTGCCTGGGTGGCTCAGTCAGTTCAGAGTGCAACTCTTGATTTGGTTCAGGCCATGATCTCAGAGCCGTGAGATCAAGCCCAGAGTCAGGTTCTGCACTGGGCATGGAGCCTGCTTGAGATTCTCTCTTCTCCTCTCCCTCTGCCCTTCCCACTTCCTCCTCTCTCTCAAATCAATCAATCAATCAATCTATAAGAATTAAGAAAGAGAGAAAAAAGGGACTAACTCTGCTCCAACTCCGCTGTAAGAAGCATGTGGATGGAATCATGCACCGTCCAGCAAATATTCCTGTTCCCCTTTCACGGGACTGAGTTGTTCAACCAAGTAACAGTTGTACCTGATTGTGGTCAGGCAGAGACCACATTTCCCAGCTACCTAGCAACAGAGTAGGACCTTGTGACTGATATCTGGCCAACGAAATGTAAGCAAAAGCAGTATTTACCACTTCCAATTATGTCTGCCTGCTGCAATCTGATGCGCAGAACAACCTTGGAAGTCCTGTGCTGAAGACAGCACAGCCTCTATCAGCCTGGGTCCTGTATGACTGTGTGGCATCCACCTCATCTCCCTTCCCCTGATCCTAACCACCTGACCAACATGGGAGTGAGCAAAACTAATACAAAAACAAAACTCATCTTCGGGGTTACTTTGCTGAGACTGGGGGTCTGTTCCTACAGCTAATGTTTACTCTAGCTAATAGAAGTTAGAAATCGAAATTCAGTTTTCAGATAGCTTGAGATATATCATATCATATGTGCATTCCTAATAGGATCCAACTGTCTTTGCTGTCAAGATTCTTTGCTTTTAAACTAGAATTGTCAAGTCAGCATGGTCAAGCTCTGCAGCACATGCCCATGTGATGCTCTATTAAACGGCCAATGACATCAGAGAAATGTGGAGCTGTGAGTGGTAGACTCATGTCAACCAGTACAGAGTGGTCTAAATAGCTGAGTGATTTCACAAGAATTATTTTAACGGGAGAGTAAAATCTTCATTATGCATGAAATGCAGTTTGTTTCGGTAAAATCATTTCAAAACTCCTTGAATTTAGCTCCATTTGCATAGCTTAATCCAAGACTATAATTAATGCTGCTTTTGCAGAACATGAAACTCTTTCCCTGACCATTATTTGTCTTTGTTGTCTTATTACTGATGATATTATCAATACTTTCTTCTAAAGATAACAGCCACATTTAATGAATGTTTTCTGTATGTCAAAACCTGGCTATGTACTTTTCACATATTTTATATTTATGTTATTTATATGCCAAATTTCCCACTAGGCCATATACTGACCCTCTAAGATATATATGATGCCATCCTTTTTTATTAATATGAAAATTGGTATTAATAAATGTGTTAATATTTTGACCGAATTTATATACCTAGTAAGTGGAGGAGCTAAAATTTGAACTACATCTACCTGACACTAAAGCCCAAGGCAGTTTCCCTGTGCCAGGTAAATCTTAACTGAAATCTTAACTGAAAATAAATCATAACTGAAAGTAATATTAAATTTACACCATCATGTTTGATCAGGGGTAAATAATAACAGCTGCCAACATTCACTGAATTTTTGCTATGTTTCAGGTACTCTCCTACTATTTGTTAATTTTTAACTCCTCATAACTCTAGAAATAGTTATACCCTGTCTCTTTCATACAGAGAAGAGTTTCAGTGATCTGTCCAAGGCCATGCAACTAGTTAGTTGTTAAGCTAGAAATAAGCGGTTTGTCTTAAAAGTCTGCTCCCTTACCCACTACACTAACTATTAACGGGCACGCTAATGTATCTGAGTAAAAAGAACAAAACACATAAAACTTGTCATTTTAGAATGATGCAGATGTAAATAGTCACTTTTGTTACCATGTAACCAAATAAATAAAAAAAAATCCTGAATCTAGAATTAACTGGAAAATACTGCGCCACAAATTCGAGATGAACAGGTAGTCTTAACAAAAAATCTAAACAGAATATACAGCAACCCCACCAAAATCAGAAAGGTGATGAGGAGGATAAATGTCTGTGCTTCCGGCCTCAGGCAGAAGTGGGGAGGGTTGTAGGAGCTGATGGGATCAGGACTGTGATAACCGTTGGCAGGCCACATACCCACAAGATATCCTGCTGTTGGCAGCGCCTACCTATGGACACTGGTCTTCCTTAATCTCTTTCATATCCCAGGAGCAAAACTTAGGTCGATACTTTTTTTTTTTTTTTTTTTTTTACATATGCAGAAGTCCCTGATTAACAAATATGTTCTGATCGTGAAAGGCAAGGAGTGAAAGGAAGAAGAGGTGGGTCACAGGTGACATGTAACACAAAGACTGGTACCAGGAGTCAAACAGGGCTGTAAGAGCCTTTAGAAATCACTAGAATTACACTCTTAAAAGTGTCATGGATAAATGGACTGGAGAGAACAGAAGCTCGGTTCTTATTCTAAAGGAGTCATTGAAGTGATACAGAAAATAAATAAATAGAGCAAACAAGATTTCATCATCGAACTATTCATCTGAGTGACCACTAGCCTCTAGCCATCTAGCCTCTTACAGCAAGAGGGATAAAGGACTCATTTCTCCAACCGGTAATGGGTGTACCATACATGTACCAGGTCCAAAAAAGAAATCCTTCCCCCCAAACTGTATCACCCAACAAATCCAGCAAAGGTAAGTTCAGCCACAGCTGAAATGAGACTAACGGATCTGGAATCGACAAATCTGGGCTGGAGTAACAACTCTGCACTTTTTGAGTATGCGATCTCAGGCAAGACACTTAACCTCTTTGATTCTCAGTTTAAATAAATGGGAAGTCAGTGTAACCCTAAGAAATGTAGAAACCCAGTGGTTAGTCCTCTGAGCTGTGTCTCATTCTAAACTGCAGTCCAATAATCGGTAGAAATATTGAAAGTAATTTCATTCCTCATTCACGTTTCTTAAAGGATATTAATAGTCACCATGGGGGCGCCTGGGTGGCTCAGTTGGTTAAGCGACTGCCTTTGGCTCAGGTCATGATCCTGGAGACCCAGGATGGAGTCCCACATCAGGCTCCCTGCTCAGCGGGAAGCCTGCTTCTCCCTCTCTCACTTCCCCTGCTTGTGTTCCCTCTCTGGCTGTGTTTCTCTCTGTCAAATACATAAAATATTTTAAAAAAAAAATAGTCACCATGGCACAGCCTAGATGAGCACTGTTTTTTTGCCTTCTGTTTTCCCATTCTTTGTTTACTTTCCTCATATTCTTAAATCGCTATTGTGCCTTAAGTCTTAAAACCGCTGAGAAACTCCCATTCTTAGCCTGTGTGCTTTGTGTTCCATCCCACTTCACTCATCTGCTCCTCGTTCACTTAATCACTCTCTTTCGACCAGAAAGAAGCTGTCCTCTTTATTAAAAAAACATGCGAAAAGGGGGAATCGTGCTGATGAGCCCGAATAAGGAAGGCATCTGGGAACACATCTACCTTAGTATCATTCTGTTGTATCACATGAGACTTAGGTTTGTCTCCAAAGAGTTTTATGAATTTTAAATGAATAATGTTTGTAAACTTTCTGGGGAGGATAACTTTCTGCTTGTTGACCACATGCACCCATATACATAATACATATATGTCCCTATTACATCAAATGTAGACCAGCTATTCCTGGGCTGCATCAAATGGACACGAAGCTGGGGAGTGGGAAAAGTGAGAGTGACGTACCACTACCCGGGTTCCTCCCAGCCAGGATCCAGATTGGTGGCATGTGCATCTCTCTTATAAAGTTTGCAGATCCTTT
This sequence comes from Spilogale gracilis, assembly GCA_004023965.1. Taxonomy (NCBI): domain Eukaryota; kingdom Metazoa; phylum Chordata; class Mammalia; order Carnivora; family Mephitidae; genus Spilogale; species Spilogale gracilis. The sequence continues at coordinate 68,162 of PITA01002487.1, forward strand.
GGGGAAGTCCTTCCCTTGTTACAGCCATAGCTCTCTCTCTTGATTTTAGTAACTATCCCCCCACCCCACCCCCTTCAGGCTTACCAGAGGTAACAGCTAGAAGGGTGCTCTGTCATCCTTATTGCTTCCCTGCCTTAGACCTGTCCTGCCCACTTCATTGAAAGTAGGTCAACTCTCCTCACATTACCTATTTGAGTGGGTCACCAGCTTCCCCACCAGGACTCTGACTGATACAAAAGGGAAATAAGTTTGAGTGCTCTCCATCCATGAATTCCTTTACCCAATGTGGGGGAAAAAAATGGCACCGAGGCTCTCTAAGCCTTGTGTGCTTTGGCTGTAAGCCCCCACAGCTATAGGAAAACAGAAGTCTGGAGGTGGCGTTGGTGAGTGTGTGGGGTAGGGTGAGTAAGCAGTGTGGAAAGTTAAGCTACCTTAAGAGGATCCATCCCTCATCTTTAGAGTGTGACATTCCAGTGGCTTCTGCTGCTTTGGAGGCAACAGTAATAAACCAGTCTCGGTTTGTACAACTGAAGAAAGTTTTTCTTTCCCTCAAATTACCCAACAGATAGCACAGTAACGAGAAAGTCCTTCTGTTTCATATTGGTTGGCTCCCTGTCGATGTGGAAATGCTTATGATTCTTCAATTAAAACGAACATCCAGGAACTTTATTAAGTCTTTTTGTCTTGTTATATGGAAATAGTCTCTGCAGGTTACTGGTGCCCTCTGGACTTTTTAGTAAGTGAAGAAAAAGTCAGTTTCAGCGACATAGCTATGGTTTTCAAAACCCATTATCAGGGAAAGTAGATCAATGTTCTTTTTTATATTTATTTTTAACTGAATAGGACATGCCCAATTACTTGCGATTATGAAAAATAATTCAAAGAAAATTCCACCCAGCAGCTACAGAAGTGGGTTTTATTTTTATTTTTGAGCAAAAAAAAAAATGATTTACCTGACCTATTCTCAGTAGCCATATTTAATCTGACTAATGAACAATACCAAATTGCTGGAATTAATCATGGATAGAAGAAGCTGTTAAGAATTCTTTATTGACCTTTCTTAACAAAAAAGGTCTAAAAGTAAGTTCTGGTCTTATTTCTTTAGTATTACTCATTATTTATAAGCAGCAAGCTCTGAGAAATGGAACAATTTTGTTGTTGGACTGAATTCCTAGTGCCCACTCCAATACCCGGCATCTGAACATGCTCAACATATGTTTATTTATTGAAAAACAAAAGGAGTGAATGAAGAAAGAGTTCATTTCTAATTAGCTCAAGTCCTAAAGGATTTGATCCTCTTGTTGAAGAGAGAACATTGTAATCAAGTCTTTATGTGCTTCTACTACTTCTGTCTAATTCACAGAAGTTAGTATTACATATGGATTCATAAAAGCGTCTTTATTCATTACTCAAATATTTGGTGAACACTTACTATCAGCAAGATGCTATGTTATGCACTACAGGGGGCAATGAGGGCAGTTAGACATGGATGCTTTCTTCTGAAGGTGCAGTAGCCAGAATGAAATATAAAGCACTGCTCTACAAGAAAGCATATTCTTTGAGTACTAAAGAAGACCAGCTGAAATGTAATGCAAGTGCCCAGGAAGGACAGCTAACATTTGTCTACAGGGTGGGGAGCTCAGGAAAGGCTTCCGAGAAGCGGCGGCTTTTACCCTGGACCTTGAAGGACTAACTGAATTTGAACCTTTGGAGTATATCAATAACCAACACTCATTTAACACCACAGAGTGTGCAAATGAGCACTTTCACTATTTACCTTCATCTAATCCTCAAAGCATCCCAGAAGGATAGGTAAGATTGCCTCAATTTTAGAGACTATTAAAAGACTTAAGAAAATTTCAGACAGATAAGTTTGCTCAATCCAGAAAGTGATCAAGTGAAGGAATCTCACCTTCCAGGGAGTTCTAGAATAGACAGCACAACCCGTACTTGCAAACTTTGGATCTGAACCAAATGTCCTGAATTCTAAGTGAAGAGAGATCTTTCAGCTACACTGCATTGCCCTCTTGGGGAGGATCTTGAGGTAGAAATATCCACAAATTGTGTAGGAGACCAGTGAGAAAACAATGACTTACTGAGGTTCAGCGCAGCAGCAGTGCAAGCATGGTCTCTTAGGACACGGCCCCCCCGGGAGTGGCTGACAGCAGTAATAACAGCTAACATTCACTAGGGCTTTTTATGTGGAATGCACTATGCAAAACCCTCCGTGCATAGTCTCTTTTAGTCCTCACGACAACCCCATGTGGTAGGTGCTATTATAAAGCTATCTGTACAAACGAGAAACGCAAGGCTCAGAATAACTAACAACTCAGGCAGAGTCACTCTTATTAACAACCTTTTGGTAATGCAACCAAACCTTTAATTAAGAAGACAAACAATTCACAGCCAATTCTTAATAAATTTTCTACAAGTAAAGGAATGTTACCTGGCATTTCAGCCATTAGTGGGATTGCTGTGTCTAAATATTCTTCTACTTATTTCCATCTTCCACAAATTGGTTCTGCCATATGTAATTACTATGCATTATCCAAATATGCTGTCAATCTAATTAGGGGATTTCAGTTACCAATGCAAGAGATAAATACATCTGTAGCTACATTAACTTCGATTAATTCACTGGAAAAGGAAAGCTCCTTTTTTCCTTTTATGCTGTTATATAGCTCCTCAGGGCTAGCTTACCTCTTTTATATCCAGTCTGACAGTTACACTTTCAAATTAAGTCCATGGCACCGAGGTTTTAATTTTTTCCCCTCTTTGCCTTTGAAAATTTCACTCCTTAATAAAACCAAACACACCAATTACTCTGGCTTTGTTTTTGTTTGAAAAGATGCTTTACTTTTCTCATTTAGCATCTGAGCCTTTAACAGAGCCAGGTTTTGCTGATTTAATGTGATTTGGGTCAGAATCAACCCTGCAGAAGTAATTCATTCTTCTCTTAAGCAGAAGGAGTATTAGCTTAGAATGGAAAGAGCTCTGGATTGATTGACTTAAGAAATGGGGTCCACTAACTAGTTGTGAGACCCGGGAGCAGTATCTCTACTTCCCCTCTCTACCTCAGTTCCTCCGTCCATAAAATAATGGAAGGGGAATTTTCTCTAAAATATGACATTCTATCATTCTAATGCACACAAAGCTTTATGCACCTGTTCACTTATTCATTCTTTCTTTCCTTCTTTCCACAGATAGATACTGAAAGCCCTCAATGTTACAAAAAGTAGAGGTAAATTTTTTAAGCACATTCTCTTTTCATAAATATAACTGGGTTGAAAGTGTTTCAGGAAAAAAAAACCTCACAGTATTTAGAATAAAGCACATTTGAAATTATTTATTTTGTTCTTTTATTGGGAAATGTTTTAAAATGGGCTGAGAAATGGTATTCAAGTGGAGAGCTGGTATATTTAAAATAAAATCCTTAGCACAACTGCCCAAACTAGTCATATATATTCTATAATTTCTCATCTTATAGTCTAAGAAAAAATGAATAACTGACTTCCAAAGTGTATCTTTATTAATAGCAGTGTATGTTTTAAGTTTAAGAACTACAGAGCACATTTAAAGTTGATGTAGCCTATATCCTAAAGGCCATTTTATACTATATTCAAGCAACTATCGTGCTGTTATTTTTGTCTTTAGAGCAAGCTGCTACTTTAGCAATTAGCAGTCCATAAAAATGTGGGCAATTGGCTTCCTCCAGACTAATTAGCAAGTTTGCTGTGTTCCTGTCCCAGCTGGTCACGCTCTGTCTTTTAACTTAGCTCAGGCCTACTTGTTTTGCCAGTTCTAGAACCTTTTAAAGTTTGTCAGCAATGACAGATATCTCAATTGTCATCTGACTTAAACTCTTCAGCAAAACAACTTAGCCAAGCTGGTTTAGTATGCTCAACTCTTGCATCCTGTTCTCAGTTGATGCCCAGGAACTCCCTACCCTCATCAAAACTCTTCGACTACATTTACCCAGCTCAGAAATTTCCTCCATGACCACCCTCCTTCCTACCCCAAGGCTCAAGTCTCTGCTCTCTCAAGTGTATCTGGCAGTGTCATTTGTGGGTTCTCACTCTTGATCCTGGCACTCTTATGGGACAGATGGTGAGGCACCCAGCTTTTCCATGAGGGGATTTTTCTTGTATCGTTCCTTTACACTGTGCCACTCATCAATGCCTTCTAGTATTTTTCTTCCATCAAGCCCAAGCTCCTGATCTAGAGCCCCACACTTGACTCAGGCCAAAATCAGTGTCAGAACATGCCCCCCCGACAGCAGAAGGGTAGCGGGAGATTTAAGCATAGAAGTGAGCAGTGGTATGGAATAGGAAAAATGGGAATGAGGATGTTGCCCAGATTCAAGACAGGTATTCTGCCAACTGAACAGATCAGGCTCAAAAGAATTCCAGGGGAAGGTAAAGATGGGGGGAAATGGAACCAGATATGGTATATCTACAGTGAAGGGTGGTGAGGGGCTTGGGGGTGGGGGGCAGGGTAAGGAAGCCGTGGCCAATGGAGGATACTTGGTCCCTGAGGAACATCATAATGAAGAGGAATAACAAAGCCAAGTGGCTGCAGAGGAAGAAGCCAAGGTTATTTTTGCTGTAGAATCCTAAAAAAGATATAGAATTGGAGGCTTCAGATATTTTTGAAAGCAGGAATGAGGGGTAGGACTGAAAACAGGAGAACTGGTTGGAAGTCCATAGTTCGAAGTGTATACAAGGATCCACTGATCCCACACATACCCTCTCTGTTGTGGCAAGGAAACAACACACCCAGAGACGGTAACTCAGCAGAGCTTTGGTTTTGAGGACCCAGACTCAGGCCTTGCCAGGGGTGTGAATTCATAAAGAAAACATGAGGATTACATGTAAACTTATACACTGACCCTTGAGACCATTCCACCTACCCTAAGACTCTTTCCTCCTGGGTTTTCAAGCACTGCCCACCCACTTATATACACAAAACACCCAAATACAGACCTAAGAAACTGAAGTTTTGAACAAACCAAATGACTTGAGAGAAAAGATCTAGAGGTAATGACATTTTGAAGGAGTAATCCCGTGATAAAGTGGCTAGTTCCCTACCTACTTATGCTTTAGCAAATTTCACCAACTGATTAAAAAGAACCACCCATAATTATATAGCTTTTCATTGACGTGTTAGACTCTTTACCATCAAGTGGAAACAAATGGCCACAATTCACGAGACATTGTAAGGTAGCCTCTCATAGAAACACAAAAGCCATGGACTAAGATGAATAGAAAAGAAAAAAAAAAAAAAGACACGGTACAGGGAACAGAAAAATCATTTCAAAAGCCCATTCTTAAGATGCCAACAGAGATAACTTGTGTCTATGAAAAACCACACCTGAATGTTATTAAAAGGAAAAATAATGGGGTACCTGGGTGGCTCAGGGAGTTAAGCATTCACTCTTGATTTCAGCATAGGACATGATCTCAGAATTGTGAGATCAAGCCCCGAGTCAGTCTCTATGCTGGGCAGGGAAACTGTTTGAGATTCTCCCTCTCCCTCTATCCCTTCCTTCCCTCTTTTACTCTGTCTCTCTGTCCCTTGCTGTCTCCCTCTCAGATACATAAACAAAATATTTTTTAAAAGTAAAAATAAAAAAAAAATTTAAAAAGTAAAAATAATGAAACACAAAGTTCTTTGGAAATAAAACTAGACATTTATTTATGTATATTTGTTAGCAGATATTTATTCAATAGAAGGATAAGAAGATAAAATTGAAGATATTTAGAAATAAAAAATGTCTAAAATGAGCATTAAGGTATAAAATGTAATGGAATCACAACAACAACAAAAATGCACTGGAACCACATGATTTAGATATGAAAGTAAAACTAAAAGAAACAATTCGAAGAGTTGAAAGTGGCTATCTCTGGATTGAGGTGGGGAGGATCAGATCAATTTTTTTCTGTCCTCTTATTTTCATTATAAGATTTGCAGGGATATTTTTACGTGTGATAATTTGTTAAAAGAAACATAAAAACTTAAAAAAAGACAGTAGAGACTTAGTGGAAGCCAGGAATCTGTATCTGGGGTGTGACAGTCAACAGATTAGAAGTAAATGGAAGTAGATTTGTAGAGGCAGATTTCAGTTTAACACCAGAAAACAGACCTGCGACACTGTAATATAATAAGAAATATGTTCTTGATTTTTGAACCAACCTCTCGAAAAACCCTAAACACTGGAGTCTGGCTGATGAACACACCAATGTTCTGGGAGCATGGTACAACTGGAGAGGGGATAGAATTTCTATACCCCTTCTCTACTGCCTTGCCCTATATACCTTTACATCTGGCTGTTCATCCATTTTCTTTATTATATCCTTTATAAAAAATCAGTAAATGTGTTTCCCTGGTTCCACAAGCCATTATGGCTGAGGAGAAGCTTGCGGAAGCCACTGATTTATAGCCAGGTGGTCAGAAATGCAGATGACATTTGGGACTTGCAACTAGCATCTGAAGGGGGGTCAGTCTTGTAGGACTGGGCCCCTAACCTGTGGGGTCTCCATTAAATCTAGGCAGTTAGTGTCAGAACTAAGTGGAATTTTAGGACATCCAGTTGGGGCCCATCAAGAATCAGAGCATTGCTTGCTGTAGAAAACCCCCCACATCTGGCATCAGAAGAATTGTAGAGTAGAAGATACAGTTTTTCCTTTAAGATCCAACTTAACAATGAAAAAGTCTGACAAGTAGAGGAGCATATCATTGGATTAAATAGAGACTGGATATCCATAAATCCAAGCCAAGAGTTCTAATTGAGAGGAAGGGCGGACTTCCAATTTTCAAAATTCCTCAATTCTATTTGGGTGAGTTGTATAGACAGATACACTCCCATAATACTCCCATAATTCTTAAATTCAAAGGGCATAAATCAATCAACACAATTTTTACTGAATGAAATAACATCACAAATTTTAAAACCAACAAAGTAGCACCTCAGGCAAAAGTTCTAATCTCTAAACAAAAGTTTTATATGAACCAAGAGATTTTTGTTAGACCTAAGAAAGACAAATATTTTGGAGATAAAACACAAGAATAGGATGGCTGTGAGTTTCACATCACATGATTATTTAAGAAAAGATAATCATCTGCTCTAATATGTAGTTTTTTTTCCCTTATCTCAGTATAGAGACATAAGATAAAGGAGACATTAACTTATAGAGAAATTAGTTTATAAATTGCAAAGGAAGTCCAGAATGTACTTACAGGATGGAGAAGAACAAAAGATATTTTTGCCTGCCTGGTTTCCAACAGTATACATCTGTCTCCTTATCTCACTGTGTTACATACACAAATGGCCTAGATTGGAAACAGTGAGTTGTCCAATAATGGACCCAAATCAGAATTCCAAACTGAGAACTTGGGTCACTGTCCTTCTCAACTGCTGCCAACCTTGTGGTTTTAGTGAACTTTGGAGAACAGGATTCTATCTACTTCAGCAGACATTTACAGATAAAACCTTTCTCCCTAAAGGCGCTATCATCCCAAATCACTGCAGACCCGTACGTCTACAGCAGCATTCTCCTGGTAAGCCATTCTACATCCCTCTGGATCAAGGCAAGGCAAAGTGAGAGAGAAGGCAAGAATGAGAACTAAAGAGATTCACTGCCTACAACTAATAACCCCTCTCCACTTTCCCTCTGCCACCTCACTACTCTGAACTTATTGAACTTGAAACTTCCAGTTTCTTCCTCCTCCAATTTTTGAAGTCTTTCTGATTTCCAGTCCTGAAAGGGTTACACTGTAATCTTTCTTAACCTGTTAAAACTCCCTACGTGACAATATATCTAGTTCTTGGAAAACCACAGGAGGCACTTCCTCCATTGTCTTTACTTTTCCTTCCAGCCCCATGCTCCTCCACTTACCCATGTAAAGCTATTTTACAATCCATTCTAAACTGTTCCTCTGACGGGCAGACAACAGAGACAGGGCCTAAGATCTTGCCCCAGTCCATACGCCCTGGAATCATCCTCCCACACCTGGAGTACAGCCAGAACTGGACTTGCTTCTAGACAGTAGACTGTGGCAAAAGTGAGAATCTCATTCCCATTATGATATTACAGAATATGGTAAAGGCAAAAGGATGTATAGATGTAATTAAACTCCTTAATCAAAGACTCTGCATTGATTGAAAAAAAAAAAAAAAAGAAAAGAATATGCTGGAAGGGCCTGACCTAACCAGATGAGCCCTTTTAAGAAGGCTTAAGTCTTCCTTGAAGGCAGATGCTCGTAATAGTAGTAACATTGTCCACTGTTGGCCTTGAGGAAGCAAGCCACCATGAATCCTACAGCCACAAGGAATAAATTCTGCCCGCAGCCTGAGGAATATTTAAAGCTTTATTACCTCATTAATATTCCGATGAAAATTCAGTCCAATGAACACCTTGATTTTAGCCTTAAAAGGTGAGACCAGGAACAGAAAACCAAGGCAAACTAACCTGGATTTGTGACCTACAGAAACTGTGAGATAATAAGTGGATGTTGTTTTAAGCCACTAACTGTGGGACAATGTGTTGTTCAGCAACAGAAAACTAATATGCTTTGCCATTTGACTGTATCCCTCCTTGTCATTTTTACACGTGTTGTCCTAGCACCTGCCTATTTATCCGGGTCACTCCTATGATCATATCAACCAAACTTTGTTGAGTAACTATTATGTGCTAGCTATTGTGCTTGTAGGAAAATCCAGATGCGTGAGATAAGGTGCTCTAGAAACAGAGACCTGCACCCGATCCAGTAGAGATCTGAGCTGGGAAAAACTTCATCACAGTCGATAAGGGACATCAAATGATGTACAGAATTTATCCTCTCTGAGACAGATACAGAAAGAAGAGAAAGCATGAAGGCACGAATTGGGGTGCAATGTTCTTGAAGCGACAAGCCCACAGCATAAACACCATCAGGAGAGGAGGCTGCAGAGGTAGGGAGAGGCCCAACCACCAAGAATCATGGCTTAGATGTTATCCTGTGGACAGACGCCCTTGAAGCATGGGGGACATGTGCTAAAATTTAAGGTTTTAAATAGTCTGGTTGATGTTTTTGAGAGTGATATGCCTAGAAATGTGCACACCAACAAGCTAGCCTATTTTAAACAGAGCTGATGAGAACACCATGTAGGTCAGTGATGAGTGAAGAGAAAGAAATGGAGCAGAGAAATGATGACCCCAGGTAAACTGACCATCACCTGGTAATTCACTGGGTATTTGCTGGTAAGAGAGAAGTGCCAGGCTTCTGGCTTTACTGAGTTTGGTGTTCAAATGTCCCTCTCACAGTGCGTTTTCCCTGCCTCCCACCTAGTTTCAGAATAGTTTTTCCTCTATCCCAGCCACTACCATCGCACCTTGTCTATATGCCCTGTACCATGGATCATGGCAATGATTCATTTCTCCATTCATCTTTTCCAAAGACCCTGATCTGTTACATGCCAAAGCAGGACCTGGGGGGACTCCCGTAACTTTAAACCTTTGGTTCTGATTGTCCTAAATCAAGCTACTCAACAAAATGCTGTTGTGATGCTAATGAAGAACAGGATTGCCCTTCCTTGCAAAGCTGTATTTCAAATAGGAGTATTGTGGCTGGGATGGAAACAAATACTAACTCCCTCTAGCCACGCATTTGAAAACAGGGTTTGACTCTACTTTTGTTAATTTTTATGCTCTCTTAAGTAGTCGCCTGTGTACTGAGTTTTCATGATAAGATCATGTAGTCCACCAACGTACTTTTTAGGTCAGCTCAGACCTTGAACATTTCCTGCTTTAGACCACACAGAGTCCCCGCATTGGGCTGAGGATTAGAAGAAAAGAAACTAAAATTTGTCAAGCTAGTACTGAGCATCAGATGCTATGCTGGGATCAGAACTTGCCCTAAATTGCCTGGTGATTTTAGAAACAGTTTTGCCCAGCACTAAACGTTAAATCAGGGCTGTGGCCCATAAAATCAGTAAGAATCTCTAATACTGTCTATGAATATGAAATACATTGTTATTTTGTTAAAGTTTTGTGGGGGGTTTTTTGACAGAAACACAGCAAGAAAGGGAATACAAGCAGGGGGAGTGTGAGAGAGAAGCAGGCTTCCCAATGAGCAGGCACCCAATGGGGGTTCCATCCCTGGACTCTGGGATTATGACCTAAGCCAAAGGCAGACGCTTAATGACTGAGCCACCCAGGCGTCCTGGAATAAATTATTATTTTTTTAAGGTTTTATTTATTTATTTGACAGAGAGAAACACAGCTAGAGAGGGAACACAAGCAGGGGGAGTGAGAGAGGGAGAAGCAGGCTTCCCGCAGAGCAGGGAGCCCAATGCAGGACTCGATCCTGGATCTCCAGGATCATGACCTGAGCTGAAGGCAGTCGCTTAACCAACTGAGCCACCCAGGCACCCCTTTTTTTAAAGAAAGAATTCAAGATAATCATAATAAACAATTTGTCTGCAATTATAAAATACATCCATCTTCTACAGAGGCCATAAATATATTACACTTGGAGCCAAGACATTTGGGTTCCAATGTTGGATTTTCCGACAATCTCTGGGACTTAGGCAAATACCTAAACCATACCGGGCTTTAGTTTTATTGCTCGTAAAACAAGTGGTGAGATGTCTAACTCACTCCACCAGTTAGTGTGATAATAAAACCATAATACATGTGAAGTGGTAGTTCTGTATTATTTGTTTTTATACTCCAGCATCCAGGCAGTGTGATCTCTAGAACACTGCTTAATATCTTTACTCATATCAAGATAACCAGGCCCGTGGGTTCTGGAAGATAAGATAGGTTCATCAATCAGCAAGAACACTATTTCATTAAGCAGCATTCCTTATGAGTTCCTCTGTACTACTTTGCAGTCTAATCAAGAAAATGAATGCAGACTTCTGTTCCCCACCAAGTACTAAAAATGCTAAACTGTGTTCATTCATCATAAAATTACAATATGGCCCTGTCATTAGTGGGTTAAAGACAGCTTGTGTCACTGCTTCCAGATTTAATCAGACTTACTAATAATCATTCCTAAGCTCAAGGGTAATGATACATATTCCACACAAAATAATGCTGAATTTTTATTAATGCCTCAGGGATCAAATGATTATAGCTATCACTATTCCAATTTAGTATAATCAACACAAAACTATTTAGAGTTTGTTGGCACTTTTTCAGTGCAATGACTTTTCCAGTGTGATGATGAAAATGATTTTTTCCCCCTGCTTTTCTTTCCCAGCTCACCTTCCCCCTTGGAGTCATGCTCCTCTGGGCACACAAGAACAATCTGATTTCAATATTAAAGCCCGTGCAGAATTAGAATTCTGAGGACATCCACAATCTAAACATCAGTATAACCAGAGAGGCTCTGAATGCCTTCGCTCATTTTGAAAAACAGGGCTGATTAGTTCCCATCTTTGGTAATGTGACTATAAATCTGGGGATAAATTAGTTGTCATTTTGCTTTTTCTTCCCCCGAATTCTGACATTAACATAGTCCCATTAAAGAGCAAGGGTCATTATGGAAGCAACAACTATAACACATTTAATAATATAATACTCATGTTCTCAGTTTCGGGGCTCTGCAATCTCCCCACTGTGGAAGCAATGCTGCTTTGACTGACATCTCTCACTGAATAAATAAATGATAGTTCTGGCTGTAAAATAAAACCTTGGTACATTGACTGTCTTACGTGTCCTATTATAAAGTGACATCTATAACAGTCCCTGGAAAAACCTAGTCCCTTTTGTTGAATTTCAAAAGAACCTAATTTCAGAAATATCCACTTTAATATACTTTAAACTAGAACTATTTTACCGAAGCTGATGCTAGGAAAGAATGATTCTGAGTAAAGCTATAACATATAAATCTAAGTTTTCTTCCAGTAGACCCTTTGATAGATAGTTAAATGAAAAAGGTACTTTTATTAGTCATATTTACATTTCTATTGGCTGTACTCTTTAAAGAGGACCTAGGAAAGCAGTTCATTTCTACACCCATAGTCTGCGTGAGGCTGTCACATGGTATTCATCAGTATCCCTTATCGCTCACACTTTTCAAAGTTCTGTGACTTTCAAACACATTGAACCTTCTTACTTTTACAACTTCACCATCAATCATGATTTTACTCATTATGTCAATATCACATTATCTGCCTACTGAATTTTACCCACCATATTAAGAGAAATGGCAATCTAATATATTCCAAATGTCACTATGGTAGCATGGACAGCAGATCAATTGTAATCAAACGGCCAATGGTGAGTTAAACATGGTGTCTCGAGAATGGGCAACCGCCACCTTCTCCGCCTTCCCCCACAGCTCACAACACTTTAAGTTGTGACATTAAATCAGTGCCATGCATGGACCTGGTACTGACTTACCCGCAGCAAATGTCAAATACTCACAGGGAACAGAGTGCTTTACATTCTCCATATAGTTTAAGATCAAGTAAAGCACAGAAGAGGTAAGTTAATGATTGATGATGATAATTCACTTTTATGGAATGCCTACTAGATGTCAGTTTCTTACTAAACTTAAAGTATATACTGCCTCATACAATCCCGATAGCAATCTTCAGTTTAAGTATGATTTATTATCTCTAGTTTGCAGGTTAAAAAACAAAACAGAATTATAAAGTAAAGATTTAACCAAGATCACATGGCTAGGGATTGTTAGATCTAAGATAATAATCTAGACTGTTTGATGCAAAAGCTCAGATCCTTAACCAGTCCAGTTATGTCATTCTAAATTACAACAGATGAAATTCTAGAACAAAGGATGATATATAGAAGGGATACTGGGTAAATCCTGTCCTCATCATTGACTGACAGCATCAACCCCAACTATCTAATTAAACGTATGATCAGTCTTCTTACCAGCAAGGAAGAGTACTTCCTAAAAGAAGCTAGTGATACCTAGAAAGAGCAGGTCTCCATTTTATTGTGTAATAATTAAGCTACTTTACCAACTTCAAAAATAACATATTCATAGGAAACTACTTATGTTTTATGTTTTTCTATTTTCAACTACTAAGACTAAACTGTCTTACAATTATTTTACATCATAGATTCTACCAAGATTCTACATGAATATAAATATTTCATCAGTTAAAACATCCTTATACATTGCATTTATAATGACGAAGATGATGATAAGAAACAAACGGAAAAAGAAGAAAAACAAAGGGAAAACAGAGAAGTAGAAAAATAGTCGTAGTACAAGAAGAAGGACACGGGGAAAAGAGGAAAAGAAGACCATGCTTATGTTTTCAATTTTTATGGATGATTAAATGAATTGACAATTTAGGGGCGCCTGGGTGGCTCAGTTGGTTAAGTCTCTGCCTTCGGCTCAGGTCATGATCCCGGAGACCCGGGATCGAGTCCCACATCGGGCTCCCTGCTCGGCGGGAAGCCTGCTTCTCCCTCTCTCACTCCCCCTGCTTGTGTTCCCTCTCTGGCTATGTTTCTTTCTGTCAAATAAATAAATCTTTAAAAAAAAAAATGAATTGACAATTTAAAGGCCATGTTTTAAAACCTTCTATACTTTTATAAAAAGACTTATTTTGTAATTACATCATAACTGACGGTAAAGCCCATGATCACATTGTTTCAGCAGACTTGTGAGCCAAGGTATTTTGCAGGAGGCTCTGGATATGAAGTTTAATTGTTATTTGGTTAAGCATGACGTGAAGAACATACTAAGTCAGAAGTCAGTACAGGCAGGAGTCAGGATAACAATGTATCACATATGGTTGCTCAGATCATATAATGATTAATCAGGGCAAGTGGTGTGGATAAATGATGTCTCAGATAGTAGTCGCTCAAGCACAGACTAAGGGCACTGAACCACCAGATGTCCAGCTCCTTGGACAGCTCTTTGGGGACTGAGCTGATGACATTTTCAATATAGACTTCTAATCTCAAAATCTGAGACTAATCCAGACTTTGTTTTCTTTTTGACACCTTCTTTGACTATTATTATATTATGAGTCATAACCTGTTTTAAACCAGAATTATTTCATATACATTCAGAAAATCAGTTAATTTCCTTATCAGAATAGAAGACATTTTCCTCTAGACGGACCTGGAAACCCATGGGGATGCTTATGATTTTAACAGGTCTGATGAGCCAAGGAAAAGGTTTCATTATCTTGCATCCTGAACAGGCCTTTAACTTAGATTTGGGACCCTATATACAAATCATCCAGAAAGATATATTAACAGTGATGCTCATTAATTTAAATTTAGAAGCTTTTCCACTATATGAAGATCATATAACTTAATCCAGTTTTATAGGTAGATTTCAATGGTGTTTTAGACCTGCAAAATTACACACACACACACACACACACACACACACACACACACACAACTACCTACACATCAGCAGTGGCCACCTATCCTGATTAATTCTACTCTCTTCTCAAGTTCCCCGTCTGATTATTCACATCTCTGAATTGAGATAATACAGTCCCAGTAAATACACTCAGAATCCTATGTCACCACCATTTTTATATATGCTGTCATAATCGGAAGGTCTCACTCATCTGTGTATACCCAGAACCTAAGAATCTATTTGGCATATAGCAGGATATTCGTAAATGGTTGATGAATAGATGAAGTACTGAGTGGGTAACCATTCTATAAAATGAGCAAGATTATATAAACACTGATTAAATATCTAATCAAACAATGCGTACAGAAGAAGTTAACTGGCATGCCTCATAATCCAGCTACCATGTATCCAAGTTCTATGATTTTAAAGAATTCTATAATTCTATAATTCCATAATTCTAAAGAATCTTCTAGGGATGTACTGCTGGTACAAAACATTTTACTTACCTTAAGCTAAATTAACTTGGTCCCTAAAGTTATGTGAACACTGACAGATCTTTTACCATTAATAAATCGTTGTCTGCAAATATCCATTCTCTAAACTTCTCCAGTCAATCTATTCTCCACATACACCAAACTTGCTTATATCTCACTATGTGTGCTTTCGGTGCACGTGCCCCCAGCTTTGAACAATCTGTCACAGATATTCTCATATCTGGCTACCTCTTGCTCAGATCTAAGTTGAATATCACCAACTAGGGATGCTTCCCTAAGTAGCCCTAAGTTATATAAAATACTGTGCCCATCCAGCCCAGTACCACATTGCTTTACTTTATTTCCTTCATGATACTCATCGCTATCTTTACCCATTTAGTGGCTTTAATTTGTTTATACTCTTTCACCTAGAATGCAAACTTGAGTTTGCCTAGAAACAAGGACTTACTTGTCTTGTTCATTTCTTCAATACCTAGAAGTGTGTCTACCAACAAATATTCGTTAAATAAACCTACCCTAGACTGATTTTACAGACTGAAAAGCAAGTCCAGTGCCTAGAAAAAACGAGAAGATGGAAGTCTGGTTGAATTAATAGGAAATCTGAGTGAGACACTGGTCATTCATGGGGTAACCTGACAGTAAGTTTTACTGATGACAGGTTGTGACTGCATGTTTGAAACAGAATTAAATTCAAAGAGTAGTTATTAAAGGCTAGACACACACACGCACAGATTCCCTTAGGTAATTAACACTCAGACTGTTTCTCTATGACAACACAGGATCACGCACTTCTACTTACAACATAAGCATGAAAGAAGAAAGACTTCTCAGAAGTGATAAAGCACTGTGTCTGTTTTCTAAGTTTGCATTATTTTGATGCTTATGTTAATGCTATCAAAACAACTCACAGCAAACTTTAAGAAGGCATGAAATCTGTTTGTTTCTCAAGAAGATTCAGCATGATTCCAAGAAAAAAAAAAACCCAAATCTTTGAAGGCTTCCTCCAGTTAAGACCAAAAATTCTAATGCTTAAATATTATTCATCAGCATTTAGTGATAACTACAGACAATAAACATAAAGAGTATAAAGGTCTCAAAATTCCTGACATAAATCTATTTGGTTTATGAAAATTAATAGTCACAATAATAAAGCCTGTACTTCTGTGATTCCATATAACCTATAAAGTAGTTTGTAAAAGTTGTATTTCATACAGTATAACTCATATTTTCTGTTGTGATTCCCTTCTAGAATTTAGTTAATATGATTCTCAATTCTGCTTTAAGCTTTGTGGGGACTTATGCAAATAGGTAGGAACTACTGACAAGAAAATACCTGAAAATATACAGAACTCACATATATCATAATCACCTAAAATAAGGTCATTCATACCACCAATGGAGAAAACGCTAATACTGCTCATGTTATGGCCCGATTCTACTTCTTTCATGAAAAGACATGTGTCCTAATTGTTATAACCCCAAGTGACAACTCTAAGAGACTAGCATTGAGATATTGGACAGAAGCTCTAAACTGTGAGATTTACTCCAACAGAAGACTAGAAGATTATGATTAGAAAAACATCTATTTGCCTCAACTATCAAATAAGTGGCAATGAGTACCTAGGAGCTTAATTCTTCCTAGAGTTAAGGGTTATGGAAGATAGAGGCAGTATAAGTAGAAGTTAAGCATGAATTTGAATCTTGAGTCCACCACTTAAAAGCTAAGGGACACTGGCGAGTTACTTGATCTCCTCAAGCTTCATTCCTCGCGCTTATGATGGGGATAATAGCGAAACCCACAAAACAGCTAATAAATAGTTTTAATGAGAATTAAATGTGACAGTGCATGTAAAACAGTATAATACTTTGCACATAAAACATCTGTTCATAAAATACTTTATGCATAAAATAGTTAATAAATGTTAAATGCTTTACTCATCATATCACTTGGCCCTGAGAGATTTAATCTTGGAAGCCAGGAATGGCATATTATTCCTGAGCATCCAACTGGTTCATACTTTCAAAGATAAAGAAATTAAGTACACACATTCTTTCCTATCAGGAAGTTCTGCATTTTAGAATCTCATTATTGATGTATGATATTCTGTAGTACCTGCTTCTCAGAGACACCTCCTTTCCTTAGAGGAAAGGGGACAAATGGGTCACTTAACTGACGGTGGGAGGGGGCCAGAGTGAGAAAAGGACACATGTCCAAAATGATCCTGTATCTTTTTTATTCTGTCCACAGTGTACTGACCAAAGTATGAAGAAAAGGAAAGCATTCTATATCCTTTTTCAAGAAAATCGATGGCAAATAGATATTTATTGGCAATGATTGGTTACTGAAGCTATCCTTGCACTTTGGGAGATGACATAGGTAGGACGAAATCATAGTACTCAAATAAGCTTATGATTTTACTATAGAGTAAGTACTAATACCAACAAATAAAGTGCTAGACAGAGAAGTGTTATAAAGTGTGTGTGGGGGGGTATGCGCATGCCAGGATTGGGGGTAAATCTACTGAGATGTATTCTATTGTTTTCCTTCCGGCATCAACTTTGACCTGGCCTTAGGAGCTCAACCACAGGGTGCTTCTATCAGGTAGATGTAGGTAAACCATGGGCTCCCTATGCTTCAACAAAATGGAAAATCTTCAGAGCCACATCATAAATGAGCAAAAAGAGGTGGCTTAACCTTTTTATCAGCTTTTTCATTTCCTTTACTCTTCATTCCAGGCCTATATAAGCCAGATTTGATCTTCTGGATCATGTACACTTATGAAAAATGTAGGAGAACATATATATTTCTAAAAGAGCACTGAAGGCATGAAACACTAAATATGTGAAACTGCAAACTTTGAAGACCTTACTTCATAGAAAGAAAATAAGCTCACATAATTGACTTTCACCTTCCCCTGGGAACAAACACTTGAAAAGCACAGGCTAAGGAGTCATGTGGAGGAGAATAAAGGCTCCATCAGAAACTAACAAAGTCCTCCAGGGACCTGAGTCAATCAAGAATTTAAATGTGTATAAAGCCAGATATGAAATACAAAGATCACATGTCAGAATAAGGGAGAGTAAAATTCCTAAGTAAAGAATTTATAAGCCCCAAATTAAAGAAGACCTCATCTCCTGTTGAGATGAGTCCTAACGGCCTCAAGTTTGTAAATGTTCCAATAAACAGAAACACTGAGATTCCTACTCCTAGACAACCTTCATCTCCGCCTTTCTCTTGAGAAGGGAAGAGCCTCAGTTGCTCTGGGGAAGGGAGAGTGCGATTCCAGGACCTAGTCAACCAGGGTAAAAACCCACCCCCAAACACATTCCCTACCACCTACTGCCCCTCCACTCTCCGCCTCCACTCCCAACCCAGGGAAATAATTGTGTGTCGGAGCTCCAGGTGCAGAAGGCAGGCGGCAGATAGTCACTAAAGTTTCACTACCTCTACCGGGGTCACGGTCACAGTCAGAGGCTGCTCTGTCGTTGTCAATCTGCTCTTCCCCTGGCTCAGCTGAGATTCCGTCAGCACCACTGGCCTGTCACAAGCCTTCTGCAGATGACCGTCCCATCCACCTGAAGCACAGGGAGGTGGACCAGGGAATATACTCTTCACCACCCAAGGAAGTCCACCTGCAAGCTAGTTATTTGGTTTATTTTCAGAAACCTTCCTTCATAAGCTTCTCTTCTTTTTATAGTGTTCTACCTCCCATCCACAGAAGCCCGAACTATCCCCCTCAAAAAAGGCTGTGTAGGAGAAACTAACTCAAATCTTGGGTAAGTGTGTTGCCTAAGAGTTTGATTCTCTTTGTCTGGCCTCAAGAAGTTCCACTATGCTTTCCCCTTTCCACCTTCCATCTACCCTTCTCTATGGACTTCCAAGCCAGGAAACTCTTAGTTTAATTCTTGGCTCTACTGTTTACTAGTTGCAAGCGTTGAACAGAAGATCTAACATCTATGAGTCTCAGTGACCTCATGGGAAAAGAGCAAGAGGACTGCGTATCTCACAGGGTTGTTCAGAGGATCAAATGAGCTAATGTATAGAATCAAAAAAAGCAAGCAATGGACTCTAATATTGTAGGTGCCCCCAAAAATGTTAAGTTAATTGATTCCTTATTGGCATCCCAAACATAACTGCTAGTTTGGATTGGACTAAATCCACCTCCCACTGAAATGAGGCCCATTCTGGGAAGGAAACTAGCAGACATTTTTCTTGATTAATTGACATGTTGCAGAGAATTTTGTGAAATGAAGAAAAGTAAAAGCTAGGAGAGGGAGCTAAAGTCACTTGCAGAGACTACCTCAGTTAGAATACGGTCCACGAAATGATGACTAACTCTATGGAAGCAAAGCATGTTTGACAAGGCTGAAGCATGTGTTAGGGAAACTCAGGACAGGATGAGTGCCATTAAAAATTAGAAGGGCCAGATCTGGCTGATGACAGCTGCCAAGGATATATGACAACGAGGAAACAGCAACAGAACATGTAATCAGAGGATGCTTGACCTTGGCTAAGTGGATTATTCCAACAGGTATAATTAAAGTCTGCCATATGGATGGCAGTGTAGATAGTTAGAAATCTGACCATGATTTCAGAGGCATGCAAAGGAATCTATTGCCAGACAGCTAACCTCTCTCAGCCATAGCCTAAATGCTGAAATTAGTCTCTCAGACTGTCTCCCTGCTGCAATGCTTTGCGAATACTAATAATGCACTGTTTACTATGAAACAGTTTATTAGATCAGACTTTTACACGGAGAATAACAGGGAATAAATGAAGACCTCGGGTACCAAGGAGACAAGAGGTAAGGGCAGAAGTCAGGGTACTGCCAAAGCGAAGAAACAGATGAGAACCTGAGAAGTTGTAGGCTGGAATGATAAACTGCTTGCCTCATTATCAGGAGTTTCCTTGGGAAATATGTATTGCTGGAATCCTAGAGAGTTGAGTCAATCCACAAACATGGACCGATAGCGGCTGGACATTTACATGTAAAGCTACACATGTTTTATGATATAACACTTAAATACTGTTCTGATTACCACCAAATGCTGATATATTACTATACACTTGGCCCTTCACAAAATCTGTTAGTACACTATGTCATTCATTTGTCACTAGTGGCCTATTAGGGACATATGTTTCCATTCCCATTTTATATCCAAGAAAGCTCACGTCTGAATGGATTCGGTAACTTCTCGATGTGAAATAGCCGAGCCAGGACTAAAGTCCACCCCCATTTGACTTCATAGTCTGGGATTTTAATCACCACAACTGGACAGACGTATGAGACAAGAAAGGAAGTGCAGACACGTATGGACCCGAGAGGCAGGCCCCTATAACGTTCCAGACAGCAGAACGAGAAGGTGGGTTCTTAGAGAACCGCAGATTTCTCTCCGGGCACGATGGTAACAAGAAAAGTGCTTCCAGACATTTGACTTACCACCAGAATGTTTATCCTCAGAGATAAACTATCAATATGGGCATTTAGGCCCACACTGTTACAATAGTGAGCTAATTTACAATCATTGTTAATTATAAAACCATCGTAGGTTAAATAACAATAGAGCCACAACAAGGATAATAAACCATCTTCCACCAGGAAGAAACTGACTCCTGCAGTCAATTCCAGGCTTACTGGCTCAGGGTACCGGCATATTAACAATGATGGATGTGCAAGCAGTGAGATATAAATCTGGGTGCAGAGACTCTGGGACATCAGCTAGAAGGAGATAAGATGATCAAATACTCTGCTCTTGCTAGACTCCATTTCATGTGTTCACTATAATAGTCCATCATCTGCTCTGAGTCAAAGAAGGCATCTGAGTTCCTATGCCCACCCTCCTTCTTTCAATTGCACTCAACCAGAAAAATAATTTAATTTCAAGGTATTAAATAGGCATCTATTCTTCAGTATCTTCCCACAAAACAAGGAAAGGAATTATGGTTATTACTCTACCTTTTTTTTTTCACTGCCACCCAAAAACTCCCACTCTGCCCCCCTTCCCCAGCCAATAACAAAAATTTTGGCAACTTCCCAGCCTCAAAGATGATTTTACAATGAATATTTATGCACCAAAATGATAGGAGATTTAAAATAAAATTCTGTCTCCAAACTTCTTGTTGATACTAATCCTGTAATGTTATCTAAGAAACAATCCAAGTTCTGATTCAGCTAAGGGCGGATATTTGTTCTTTGTTTTCCTCGTTTCCTTCCATTTGGAGAGACCGTCCATCCAAGGAACAGTCCTGGCCTCTCTCCCCAACTTGATTCAGATCGTTGACTTAGAAGACTGGTAGAATCTGGGAGAGGACAGAGTCTTGTGATGCCAATGAACCTATGAGAAGCACGCTTTGTGCTTTGATCCTTCATGGAAGTTTCATAAGGGCAGACTCCCAAAGAACTATGGCTTAAGTTTGCCCAGTTCCCAAGTACGGTATTAATAAGACCACTCAGCTGTAAGAGCTAAGGCTCGGTCTGTAACACAGCCTTTCTAAGTGATGGACTCAAGCACTGGTGTCCAAAGACTACTGCCTTGGAAGAACCCAATGTGTGGCTCTCTGCCCAACTCCAAATTCAGTGGTGTCACACTGGTGGCTTCGGTTTGACCGAAGTGGGAGTATTTATACCACAGACAGCAAAATAAACACTACAATGCAGCTCCCTCCTCCCCCAAATGTTGAATATTTACCAATACATCAGCAAATGGAAGACCTATCCTGATCTCCATCCATTTAACTCCTGTGTATCTCTCAACTGATAATAAACCCAGTAGGGGGCGCCATTTATTACACTGTCCCAATCCCCAATAATTTCTAAAGGATCTCCTGCTTCTTTTTCTCCCCATCATGAGGGAAACCAAAGGTTTTAAAGAAGGGTATCCATCTGTTTCTATATGTCTCAGCTCAAAAAGAGAATAGATACAAAACCGTGAAGGACGGTCAAACCATAAAGCAAAATAAAATCAACAACCACGGGTGCCTGGGTGGCTCAGTGGGTTAAAGCCTCTGTCTTTGGCTCAGGTCATGATCTCAGGGTCCTGGGATTGAGCCCTACATCAGGCTCTCTGCTCAGCAGGGAGCCTGCTTCTTCTGCTCTGTCTGCCTGCCTCTCTGCCTACTTGTGATCTCTCTCTCTCTGTCAAGTAAATAAATAAAAATGTTTTTTAAAAAATATCCACAACCACTTAACTCTTCTGGAAACTGTTCATAAAACTCGTTTCCTCAAAATGAGTAAAATAGGAGAAGAAGGTTAGTTTTCCTTACTTCCGCTCATTGGGAGAATATCCCTCCTCTAATACTGTATGTGGCTTTTTAACTTTAACGTGTAGCTTCCTTTTTCACAAAAGGTTTGTGCACCCCTAAGAACTCTAAACCTGCCATCATAGCAGATTCTACACAGTGGCGATAGCATTAAGCCACAGGATCTAAATTATAGGGTACGTCCTCCACCTGCAATTCGGACAGCTTCCCCGCTCAGTCTCCCACAGGGCTATCATCAGAAATTTTCATCACTTTATTTATAAAAAACATGTAATACTTCAATTAAAACAGCTGCACGAGGGGCATCTGGGTGGCTCAGTTGGTTAAGCGACTGCCTTCGGCTCAGGTCATGATCCCTGAGACCCGAGTTCGAGCCTGACATCAGGCTCCCTGCTCGGCGGGAAGCCTGCTTCTCCCTCTCTCACTCCCCCTGCTTGTGTTCCCTCTCTAGGTGTGTTTCTCTCTGTCAAATAAATAAAGTAAATCTTTAAGAAAAAAAAAAAAAACCAGCTGCATGGAAACGGCTACTGGTATCAACAATAATATTCCAAAGCAACTTTAAAGGAAAAGCTTGATTGAAACAGATGCAAGCAGATCCCTAATATGTATCTTTCTTGTTCAACCTTTTATTAAAACAATACAGCAAATCTTTATCAGTATGCAAATGTACTAGGTGGGGCTGACCCTCTGGGGCTAACCTGGAATCACTACAGACTCTATCCCGCACAGCACCTTGGGAGGGAACACTAAGCCGGTCAACAATCAAGCCACCAGCCTAGCTCCCACACTGAGAGACGATGTAGCCTTGGATAAGTTTTGTAACTGTCCTCTCGTCTTTGAAATTAGTCTCTGAGGTTTCTAGGCCCTTTCTGTTCTCTCTCTCTCTCTCTCTCAGGTCTCAGGGGTGGTCTACCGCCTCCGTCTTAGCCATACACACATTAATGTAACCTGCCACACATTGTTTGAGTTAATTAAAGGGAAGCCATTACATTCTGTCTTTTAGACCTTTCTGAGTTCCAGGTTCTACCTCCCTTCTCCGCGTGTGGCGCGTAAAAAATACAGTGCTATGCTAAAGAGCTTTATGGTGCCCTGCTCTCCCCTAAACCTCAGCTGTCAACACTTCCTCCCCACCCTTTACTTCTCGAATAATTAGAACGGGGTGAAATGCACTTAAAGTCTGTGTTCCCTGAAGCCTCCACTGCCTTTCACACTCAGGACGAGATCTTTGTTCAGTTTCCTTAGAGCAACTTTGGAGAGCTGACATATTGGCTCTAGCCCCTCTGCCTCTCTCCACCCCCTAACCCCCAATTCCACTCTTTTCCTTGACGAGGGAGCGGGGGAAGAACAGCTTGAGATAGTCGTTTCAATTATAGGCTGCATTAATTAAAGTGCTGTTTTGTTGGTTTTTTTTTTTACACAGAAGAGAACATTTTGAACCAAATTTAAACAGGTTGTTTTTTTTTTAACATAGAATGTAAACTGGTATCATTATGATCCTCACAACTCAGGTTTCTGAGGGTCATCATGGATTTTTTTACAGTGATGAAATCTCCAGGTTGGAGGGCCCCTGGGTACTGCCTCATCCAATTACCTATCTGAATTATTAATCTCGATAATTTCCCCACCAACAGATCCTTCAGCTTCTGACTGTGCACGCCAAGCACCTGGAAATCACCCGAGTGAGAGGCAGCTTTGGGACAACTCGGACTTTCCTTGTACTCAACTTCTATATCTTGGATCTAGACAGTGTTTGCATATCTTGGAGTCTAAAGATACATTCTATTCTTATCCTAGTTTAACAGATGGGGGAAATGGGCACAGACTGTGTAATTTGCCTAAGGACTCATATTAAGTGTCAGACCTGGATTTGAACCTAGACTCACCCCTGAAGTCCAAAGGCTATTCTGTCTCTAGCTCCATGATGAATTCTGAAAGTGCCCCCTTGACTTAATTTATATCAAACCACTTTAAATATTTATGTAATTCATTTCTTATTCATTTGCCAAGTTTTCTCTATATATCATTACCATTAACATTCTACTCTTGCTTGCTACTGACTTCAAAAACAAAGCCATTCCTGCTCCCTTGGCCTGTATAATGAGAATATTCAGTTTTACTTCCTTCATTTATTCTGATCCTACCCACCCTTCAGGGCCTGGCTAAAGGTCACCATCTCCAGGACTCCTTATATCGGCAAGGAGGGGTCTCCCTTCTCCAACTTCCTCTTGCCAACAGAAATAAATACCTTACTCACTCTTGCCAAATAATTATTTTTAATATCTAGATTCTCAGTTTGACTGTAATCTCACCTACAAAGGAACTGATAGCCTGAGTTTTTTTATTAGGCCTCTAGAAAGAGTTTAATAAACAGTTGAACGACTTCAGAAGATGACCCCAAGTACCTTACAGACTCTTTTATTTTTTATTTAATTTTAAAATGTTTTGGGGTGACAGGTCCATCCATAACCTCACATGTAATCTGGAATAAATAAATTATTCTGAAACTCACCCAACTAATGTTGACATTCCCTTCTCTACCTCTTAGCAGGGCCTGGAACTATCTCAGCCTTAGTGGGCGCACTTCTGCAGGCCGACCACCAGAGGGCCGGCTTTCCTTTCTTTCCAAAATAACCAGCGCCTGAACCAGAGCCTTCAGAAATCTGGAAAATATACTGTGCCAGAAAGCTTCTTTGATGACACTCCTTCATCCATCCACCCACCCATTCATCCATGCCACAGTGTGAAGCACCCAACATTACTCTGTCTTCAGACAGGAGGAGATACCCGGACACCCTCCAGTCTTAAGTCTGTTTACTAGATCAAGAGGAATCCAGGGGCAAGAAGGGATAGGAAGATGTAATAGGATAGGACAGTAAACCAGTAGGGCAAACCAAAGCCTACACTTTCCCCCTCCACACTCAGCATGACACCTTCATACTGCAATAAGACTAAGCACTGGGTAAGTCCTCAAATTCACTTAGCCAGAGAGGCTGGGGATGGAGTTCTATAAATATCCCTTATTCCCTGCAATGCCCCAAATATCTTGAGAACCAGATTTCCTTTCCCATGTAAAAAGACAGCCTACCATAGTTCTTTCCTAAATCCTCTGACAGTTTTACAAGTAGGGTGGTGAGTGACCTTTCTTTCTTTGAAAAAGTGTGTCTGAATGTGCCTATTCATAGAAATCGGACAGAGTTGACACCTGGTTCTCCAAAAATGTACCTTCAGTCTAACCATATTCCACTGACATTTAAAGAATACGATTATTTTTGATAGTGGGGAACAAAGGAGGGCGAGTAATCAGAATTGTAAAGCACACCTTTGATCCAAAATTTCCCCACTATGAAATGAATCAACATTTTCAGGATGAGCATTCTACCCAAATACAGAGTATCATCCTTTTTCTCCCTTCCTGCGAAGAGAGGTCCTTGCCTTTCCTGGTGACCCTCATAACTATTCTTCTACGTTCTTCATGTTGCTAGACATTCCTTCCTCTTCTCCCAGACCTGCTGATGCTCAAGCCCAGAAGCCGCACAAAGCTAAGTGTTCTCTGAGAAATGACAAAGTGCTTTTTGAACAGCACACCGGCCTGCTCTCTTAAGTGCTGGGGAAAGGCTATCAAATTCTGGGCAAGATGCAATTCAAGAAAAATTTGACATGCTGAAAGTTAATGACTTTATTATGCTCCATGGTTTATAATGCAGTCATAAGCCATGCCAGGATGGGCACATTTTTTTTTCAGACAGTTAAGAATTAGGAGGACTAAAGGTTGTCAGCTTTACCAGATGGTCATTAACTGGATATGTGTTGTTTAAACAAGATATACTCAAGAGGGAAGAGGCTCTCATACAGTTTCATTCGCCACAAAGCTCTTTACACCTACCTTTCAAGCAGAGGTGAGAGACACAGAGAAGGAAGGTGTGCTAAAAGAAAAAGATCCCCTTACCTGTTGTCAGAGGCCCTCAGCATCGATGACATGGCGACCTGAGCACTGTGTGGATTCAACTTACATCAGAAATGAAGTTAACTGTGTATCAACAGCACATAAATTCATTTCCACATGCAGGAGTCTTCACAACATGCTATGAACTTGAGACCAAAAAGGTGAGAGGAGACTAGGCACAGTAGTTCATGGAGGCAAACCTGGAAAAGCAGGGATTAAGCAAGGACAGAAAACAGTGCAGGGAAGGTGAAGGAGAGGCTGGGGAGGTGGGCCACAAAAGTCTGAGAGTAGCAAGGGAGTCTTTGAGAATTAATCAAATCCATGTTATCTACTTCCCCTGACCATAAGTGGTTTCATCTTCACTGTACATGTTCAGAGGATGCTATCCAGGACCTGAGATCCCTTCAGAGATGTTGAGAATCTCAACTCTTGTATTTAATGACACATCAGAGAACCCAGGTTAGGAGATAGGTACGATAAATGAATTCATGGAAGGATTGCAGCTTATAACCACCTGTTTATGAGCAAAACCCAGTCATAAAAGCAGCTGTAAGCAGAAAACACAGCAACATTATTTTGTCCTTTTGACATACTTTATGGTATTTAAATCCCGTAACAGCAGCAGAGATTGGAAAGAACTGGTTGTAATTGTCATAATTAACCGTATGCAGTTCTCCACTACATTGTACAGCTTTGCTACTGGCAGGCCTGATCAGGTATAAAAGAAAACAGAGCTTTTGAAATCCCAGGAGATGGAGGAAATGACCCTTATCCGGTTCTTCTCATTCTAAATTACTGTGGGTAGAGGCAAGATAATTCCCCAGCCATTTCAAATATGGAAAAACATTCATAGAGAAGACACAACTGGCATCTAAAATCATATTAGCTTTGTTTATTTTTTGGTGTGGGGTGTTTTGTTTTGTTTTATTTTGTTTTTTACCATTTTGGATGAGCTTTGGAAGGGGTTGTAAAAGAATGAAAACGATGAGCAGATAAGATGTTTATGAGCACTAACGCAGATGTTCTTGTAGTCATTTCTTGGAACATGTGAAATGGCTGTATGAAAGAAAGCATCATGTCTTAAAGAAATAAACCTGGAAACTCTGAAGACCTCTAAAGGGTTGGATGAGAGAAAACAAGGATCTCAGTTCGCTACATGTTTGTGTGCAGACGTGAGTGTAAAACACCCAGCCAACATCCTCATACTCTCCTGCACAATCTAGCCTTCCTATCTTTATGGTCTTCCTTTTAACAACCCAAAGTAACCCAGAAAATGAAGATATAAAACAATAGCTTTTTTTTTTAGATTGAAGAAGGGAGATAGGGTAGTGACAGAATTGAGCTATAGGGGGTGAGCTTTTAAATTTAGGAGTTAATATTCGGAAGTATGTAAGTTCACGGAATGTTATAGCTGGGAGACACCTAGACGCACCACCTACTGCTCTGCCTTCTGCCTATTCTGTCACATACACATCGACTTTATAGTTCACTGAATGGAATATACTGCATATTCATGGCCAACATTCTTCCCATAAGCAAGAAGAAGGCGCAGAAGCCAGTGGGGGCAAAAGTATATGAGTTGGCAAAAAGAGAAAATGAAACAAGACGACACAGAAAGTGTGACTCTCCAAAATTTAAAGTGATCAACTATCAGAATTTGCAGGGGAACAGTATTAAAAGGCTAAATTTTTTAAAGAATCCTAGAAGACAGCACAGGCAATAACTTCTCTCATATCGGCCATAGCAACATTTTTCTAGGTATCTCTCCTAAGTAAAACAAATACAAAAATAAATTACTGGGACTAATCAAAATAAAAAGTTTCTGCACCACAAAGGAAACAATCAGCAAAACTAAAAGACAACCTACTGGATGGGAGAATATATTTGCAAAGACATATCCAATAAAGGGTTTGTATACAAAATATATAAAGAACTGAAACAACTCAACACCAAAAAAATCCCCCAAATAACCCAATTAAAAATAAGCAGTAGGCAAGAAGAGGCATTTATCCAAAGAAGACATACAGATAGCCAACAGAAACATGACAGAGATGATCAACATTACTCATCATCAGAGAAATGCAAGTCAAAACCACAATGAGATATCACCTCACACCTATCTGAATGGCTAAAATCAACACAAGAAACGACAGGTGTTGGTGAGGATGTAGAGAAAATGGATGTGGATCCATCTTGCACTGTTGGTGGGAATGCAAACTGTTGTAGTCACTATCAAACAGTATGGAGGCTCTATAAAAAATGAAAAATAGAATTACCATAAGATCTAGTAATTCCACCATTGCATGAGTATTCACCCAAAGAAGACAAAAACACTAATTTGAAAAGGTATATGCACCCTTATGCTTACTGCAGCATTATTTACAAAAGCCAAATTATGGAAGCAGCCCAAGTGTCCATCAGTAGACACATGGGTAAAGAACACGTAACGCGCGTGTAGGCACACGAGCACACACACAAACACACACACACACACACACTGAAATATTACTCAGACATAAAAAAAGAATTAAATCTTGCCATTTTCAGCAACATGGGTAGATCTACAGAGTATATTGCTAAGGGAAACAAGTCAGAGAAAGACTAATACCATATGATTTCATTAATAGGTAGAATTTAAGAAACAAAACAAATGAACAAAGAACAAAAGAGACAACACAATAAAACAGACTCATAACTTTAGAGAACAAATTGATGGTTACCAGTGGGGAGGTGGGTGGGAAGATGGGTGAAATAAGTGAAGGGAATTGGGAGTACATTCATCGTGATAAGCACTGAATAATGTATAGAATTATTGAATTACTGCATCGTACACCTGAAACCAATAGAACACTGTGTGTTAACTATACTGAAAGTAAAAAAAAGTAAAATGAAAATAACTCCAAGTTAAGAAAAATCCTAAATTCTGAAAAACACCTTGACTTTAATTATGCTATTCATATCTGTGAATGTTGGCAATACTTTGAGTTACTCCTAATTCAGACAGTCATTCCAAATCACAAACAACTCAATAAAATCTACTACACCATGTATTACCAAAAACTTGGATATTATATTTGTAGTAATATCTTTTTGATGAGTGTTTTTTTATGTCCAGACATAAAAATTACAGTCCAGTTAAGAGTCTGGAAGATGAATCTTGAAGTACATAACTCAAAGAAGAATTCTATAAAACGTAGACGATAAATTCTATACTACCCTTATTTTCATTCAGCAAAGAAGACTGTTGCAAGAAGATTGTTTTGCAGCTTTGTGGTACCAAGACATCACTGGCTCATTACTCCAGCTATCACTCATTATTATTTAAAGAAGTTAGCATCACATAGTAATATGTTAACAAAAGATTCTAGTAGGTAGGAAGCAGGAGAAAGCAGAGAGAAAGAAATTATTAGTAAATGAGGCATGACCAACATATAATGGTTATCTGAATATAAAACCATTTTGTGGAGGCTCTATGTGTAATAGTGAACTAAATATAAAACCATCTTGTGGTTGCTCAATAATATTTCTTCAACCAAATCATATATCTTTAACAAATTCTTGACCAAATATAGGTCAGCCTTATTTTTTTCTTTCAAGTAAAGTAGTTTAAAATCTGTCCTACCCTCTAAGTACCCAGAACTACGGCAAGTAATTCTGCTAAGAACTGAGCTGGGTAATGTTATATATATTTTAGTTCCTTTATTTCTCATTATAACTCTGTAAACTGGGTATGGTTATTCTCACATTATAGATGAGAACCCTGAATTTCAGGGAGCGAGGATAATTTTCCCAGTTGTGGACAGTTAGTTAACGATCAAGGAGTGGAACCCAGGAATAGTAGATTGAATGTGGATTGGGCCACCCCCAAAATGATGTCCATATCCTAATCCCCACAACCTGTCAATATCGACTTTATATTTTTTAAAATGTGATTAAGTTAAGCATCTTGAGAGGATTTTATCCTGGATTAGCCAGGTGAGCACTAAAGCACTAAATACAATTATATGTATCCTTTTATATTAGACACAAAGTGTCGAGGAGAGGGCCACATGAAGATGGAGGCAGAGACTGAGGTTGATGTAGCCACAAGCCAAGAGATGCTGAGAGCCACCAGAAGCTGGAAGAGACAAGGAAGGGAACCTCCCTTATAGCTTCTGGAGGGAGCACAACCTTGTCAGCACCTGACTTTAGACTTCTGGCCCCTCGAACTGTGAAAGAATAAATATGTATTGTTGTAAGCTGCCCAGTTCGTGGTAATTTGCATGGCAGGCACAGGAAACTGATATAGTAGGTTTCCTGGAATCCTTTCTGCAACAACATTCAGATTCCTGACCTGAGGTCACCTGCCTAAAGGACTCATACTCCAGACTCTGCTTAGATCAATACACATTTGGAATCAGCCCTAACAGACTTAGAATCTAGGTTCTTCAGACTGTATATGAATTAGTATTCTTGATATGTAATTCAAAATGTTTTTCAATTGATTCTAAAGAAAACCAACAGGAGCACAAGCTCCTGATTTCATGGGAGTGTCTCCCTTCTTTACTGAGGTGAATGGGATTACTCAAGAAGACAAAGACAGATGACATGTCCCTTCACTTGCTGCTTTCATTGAGTCAATTCTGATGCTGAAGGTGCCAATTCTGCCACTGATCTTTTTACACGCTTAGTATTAATGCATAGAAGGCAGGGTAGATTTGGCCTAAAAAGATTTTAAGATTCTTTCTAGCTCTATGAATCTCTATAATTATGTTTCTGTTTCTCAATAAATATTTGCTGAATGAATAAAGGAATAAATCAATGCACGAATATGTTGCCATGCATGGAGCCAAGATAATCAAGCCTTATTGTATCTCAGTAACAAATATTTAAACCAAAAAGAATGAGCATCTTACCAAAATATGGCTCTCCAGGACAATGACCTGAGAGATCATAAAATGATCAGATTAAAGGGAACAAACAAGTAGCTCCATGGTATTAATACAACTAAAGTCCTTGGAATGAATTCTTAAAGGAGGCTCATGACATTTTAGGTACAATGCAGAAAAAAAAAATCTGAAGTGCAAAATTTGAAGGAAAATTTTGACTGCCAACACAAAGGATAAAGAATTCATAGTTGTACTTTATGTCAAGCAGTATTCTAAATAATTGGTAGCATGAAATTATTTAATGCTCTCTACAAACCTAAGAGGTAGAGCTTATCATTATCCTCACTCATTGCAATCACAGTGCTAGCAAGCAACGGACTAAGTGAGAGCCGCAGAGTGACTAGTGCAGCACTATTCATCAAAGCACTGGTGACAGAGGTAAGTAGGGTAGAACAGTTGAAGAGGAACCTGGAGTCTGAACACGAAATACAAATCCACAAGTTCACCGACTTATTCATTCACATTAAAGACATATCTGTGCAAATAATTACATGCCAGGCATTTTGTTAGACACTGGCGATACAGTGGAAAACAAAATAAAGAACTAATAAAATAAAACAAAAGAGAAAGAGTAAATTGACAAATGGGAGAAAACTTAAAAAACTGGAAAAAAAAGTGATGTGGGGAAACATAAATACATTTTTTAAAAGTGTCTAAATTTTCTTTAAAAATCCTTCAATTATAAGCCTTTCCTAACAGTACTTTAGTGGGCATGTTCATAAGATGTTCTAAGTTCCAAGATGGTGCCACAAAGATGTGAAAGAACCTATCAAGTCCATTCTCAAGAAGCGCCAGTGACTCATGTGAAAGAAAGAATGATCTTATCAACAACAAAAACAGAAAGCTATGCAAAATAAACAGGTAGAGAATAGTTTACAGAAAGAAAGGGAATCCATTCGGTTCCAAGGACTAACAAAGCCGGAGATGGTTTCTAGCAAAGTAGAGACACGTCTTAGCCGCTGTAAGTGACCAAGTCAGAAATCGCTCTTATCTGCTCTTTCCAGCTCCATACAAAATGAGTCAGTAGACTTCAACTGCAAAACAGGAATCTTGGAGAACTTCTCAGACTCATCAATTAAGAGAAAGTGCCTTGAATCATAGCTCTGCTAAATGCTAGCTGTGTGACCTAGGGCAGGTTACTTAAAAACTCCTAGTTTTCATCTTATCATGTAGAAAATAGAGATAATAATAGCATTCACCTCACAGGTTGATAAAGAATTAAATGTAATAATGTATGTGCACTGTTTAACAAAACATGTGTTACACAGATAAGTGTCCCATTACTTAAGTATAATAGTGTCACTATCATTCACTTGGTAGACTAAGCAGCTACTGCAGTTAGAATAATTATTAAATTTGGTCAGCAGTCTCTTACTGTTTTTCCAGTATTCTGGTTCTCCTCTTGCCAGGCATGTGGCAGGACGGCACTTCCATCTCCCTTGGAGTTAGGTACACCACGGGGCTAATGAGATATAAATGGAAGTAAAATACCACTTCTGGCATTTCAACACCAATCATGATTCTCCTTATCACCTTGCTCCTTCCAGGGTAACCAGCAAACATTCCAGATGGTGAAGGGTCTATCAGCCTAGGTCCCTGAATAATGATGACACAAAAGCAGAGTCCCCTGACATTGTGAGAAACTCCACTGTGCTAAAGCTATTGAAGTATGGAGTTTGTTACCACAGCACAACCTGACCTATCCTGACTAATACAACAGTCTCCAGATTTGTTCTGACATTTAACTTATAAGTAAAATAAATGCCTTAAGTCCACTTATATATTGATCCAATTTCTTGCAATCTCTCACTTTGGTTCTTGTTACCTTTCTGCCCTTTTCAAGTGCTTATAAATCAAGGCTGTGTCACAGACTGAAATTTCCCCAGGACAGAGACTGTGACTTTGTAATACTCTTTACAGAACAGAACTTACAGCAACACTAAACAGCACCTGGCATTTAATAAATGCCTCCTTCATGATGGCAATGACAGTGAGGATCATAAAACCATCTGCGTGATAATCCCTTCATGTCCATCTCTGCTTACTTCTCTCTACTCAACAGCTCTCTTAGAAAAGAGACAGATATTTTGAAAACAACTGTCACTGAAGAAGGCATGTAGGTAGGCATTCTGCTCCCTAATGGTTTTAAACCTATTCTGAGAATAAAGAAAACAAACCTACAAACCTGATATTCCTGAGCCTTGCATTAATGTTCCAGAATAAGTAACAAAAGCTCAAATGTGTTCATGTTCTACAAAGGAAGCATAAAAACAATTAGCCTTTATACAAGTTTTCCTTATTGGAGCACTGGTGCGTGAAAACACTGAGACAATTTTCACAACTCAGAGAGAAGCAGGCGCAGACTGGGTGTGTCTGTACAAACCAAGGAAGAGGTCTCTCTTCACTCTTGCACACTCTCTTCACTCTTGCACACTCTCTCTTCACTCTTGCACACTCTCTCTTCACTCTTGCACACTCTCTCTTCACTCTTGCTCTAGCTGAGCAAAACAGTATCTGCAGTGACAGGCTGGTCAGCCTACCTTGTTCAGGGTGAAGTGGGGAAGACAATGGTGGACAGGGAAGATGGTGAGCATGAGAGTGGGTAATGCCATGTGCCCGGCTTGCGAGGACACTCTTCCCTTGCATCCCTTTGCTGATTCAATGACTGGTCTGCACAGCCTGCCCTGAATAGGCACACAGCCCACCATGAGTTTGCACCCCACTGCCTGTCAGCACCTCCTTCACTCCAGATGGTGCTATGATCATTGGGTAAGGCTCAGGTGACTGGCACAGACAGATGAGAAGCAGAATAGGTGAGGAGGCCGAGGACTTTGTTTGATCAAGGTCAAAGGACACGAGCTCAGTTGCCCTTAAGACAAAGAGCAAAGGGCATATCGTGACCTAATACAGCCTGCACTATCTGACCTCCCTCCCCCATCCCTTCTAGGCCCATCTGCTGCCACTCACTTTGCTCCAGTC
Organism: Spilogale gracilis; assembly: GCA_004023965.1. Taxonomy (NCBI): domain Eukaryota; kingdom Metazoa; phylum Chordata; class Mammalia; order Carnivora; family Mephitidae; genus Spilogale; species Spilogale gracilis. The sequence continues at coordinate 102,110 of PITA01002487.1, forward strand.
ACATTCACTTCACGTTCTTTAAAGGTCCCTTGCACACCCCTCTCTCTTAGCCTACTTAACTCCTCCTCATAATTCTTTTTTTTTTTAATTTATTTATTTGACACAAAGAGAGAGAGAGAGAGAGAGAGAGAGAGAGAGAGAGAGAGCACAAGCAGGGGAAGCAGCAGAGGGACGGGGGAAGACTTCCCACTGAATACACTGAGTAGGGAGTCCGATGTGGGGCTCAATCCCAGGAACTTGGGATCATGTCCCAAACCGAAGGCAGACTCCTACCCATAATTCTAAGATCAGCTCAAATGCACTTATGAAGGAAAACCTTCCCTGATACTCCATAGCCACCCGAGAATAGAAGAGGGTTTCTGGCCATATACCTTTGCACACTGAAATTTCCCTTCATGGCACTTACCTAGTTTTTAACTTTGCACTAGTGTGTTTATTTGTCTAATATCTGCCTCTACATGAATCAGGAAGCCATGAGAAGGAAGAGATGATGTCTACTCACCATTGAATCTCTATCAACCCCCCACTCCCTGACATGCACCAAGTGCTCACCAAACGGTCATTCAGTGAATGAAGCCAATGGAGGGTATGGGGCATGGTATCCCAATGAGCCTCATATCTTTTGGATAAAGCCACCTCCACTCTTCCTCCTCCTCCTTGCCTCCACTAACTGCTTCTCCAAGGCCTTTTCTCATGTTGACCTATCAGTTTGCCAGTCCATGGACAGCTCTTGGCCAGAATCTCAGTGGAACAGCACATGAGATGACATTAGATGAAAGTGCCCACTGCAAAGGAGGTGTCGCCAAAATAGGAATGTGGCTAGGAGGTGCCAAAAACAGAGAAAGGATTTAGACTTTAAGCTTCCATCCAAGAGAGGTAAAACTTTCCTTTACCCTCCTTCTGTAAAAATTATTGCAATTTGATGAGAGTGTGGTCCTAATGCAGAATGATGTCAAATCCTCCTGGAATATTTATGAAAAGTAACATTTCTGAATCCTGAGAATCTTTTATTCTCCTCCCCGCAAAATGTTTCAGGTGTTTTTCATGAAGACTCAGGTGTGGAAATAACTGGGTTAAGTGAGTATTTCCAAAAAAAACCACAGCCGCTCTATTCCTTGGGTCAGGCTAAAGGTTTGGGAACTGTGATAACTTTTCTAGAAAAAAAAAAAAAAAGAGCAATGCACAGGTCAATTCAATTTCTAGAGGTAACAAGCTCTGTGGTTTCCAGGTCCTTAGACTGTAAGGAGTGCTGCCACAGGGCTATGCCAGAGAAGTGGGGGCTGCGGACTTCCTTGTAATTTGGGATACCTCTAACCCCAGAAAGCTAGGTCTCACAGAATGAAGATAGGCCTGCACAGGAGGGCCTGCACAGCAGAAGGAACAGATATTCCCTTTGCTGCAGAACAAGCAAATGCCTAACATGGACCAGAGCGATCTATGTCCCACAGCTGAAAACATGTAGGCAGTTTCTGAGCCAGGGAATTGCCTTGTCCCTTCAACAATGACTCACCCTTCATGCTCACTCTGGCAGTTACAGTTCCTCCATCCTTCTCAACAAAGAACAAAATCGTATAAATCAAGACTGCATACTGGAACAGAGCTATTTAGCTACAGAAATGTCAAGGAGGCAAGAGTTAACAACAACACTCGCAAATGAGCAGAATGACCATCTGATACCAACTATCGCATATCCAATCTATAATTGCTAATACCTAATCCACACCCAAAATCATTCTATACCTAATATCACTCAGTGAAAATGCTATTTAGCTTCTAATACAGATATTCAGTCTTAGGTTCCAAGAAATCAACAGGAAAATACTCTGCCTACCCTAACCCTCCAAATCAGAAAAGCAAGGTTTTACTCTCATGTAAAGATCTTGTTTCTAAAATACTATCCTGTGATGTTAACAACACACTAAAGTGGGTCTTCATTAAAGATGGAGGCTTGGGGGCGCCTGGGTGGCTCAGTTGGTTGAGCGACTGCCTTCGGCTCAGGTCATGATCCCGGAGACCAGGGATCAAGCGCCCTTATCAGGCTCCCTGCTTGGCGGGAGGCCTGCTTCTCACCTCATTCCCCCGGCTTGTGTTCCCTCTCTGGCTGTGTTTCTCTGTGTCAAATAAATAAATAAAATCTTAAAAAAAAAAAAAAGACAGAATCTTGGATAACTGAGGTATTTCAATATAAAAGTAAATGAAGAACAAGCTCACAGAAGGGAAGAATGAGACCAGAAACCCACAGGGTGACTTCTATCTCCAGTTCTAGAGAAGCCAAGAGAGGAGCAAGGAACCAACAAACTCCAGAAGGTACTTGTCAAAGGACACTGGCTCTTCCTAGTGGAATCAGAGAAGAGCACTACATGAGCTTATTACACACTCAGTTCTAGTAGGAAACATCCTCAAGGAGGAAAAAAATATCAAAATATAGAAACAAAGGACTAGGGAGAAGCATTTTCAGGTCTCCTTCCATACGTTAGCTGGACATACACCGGGAGCCCTCAAAGGGGCCCAAAATGGACATCAGTCATAGCTGGAGCTATCATTAAACCCCCAAGTCAGTAAAAATGTTAAAGCCAACAAAGAGGGCATCAGACACGAGGTGGAAAGAGCTACTTCCATTTTAATCAGACCTTGGCTGATATTTCTAACCCACAGGTAATTTGCTCCTGGATTGAAATAAAGGGAGACCTTGGAAATAACGCTAGAAATGCTGTAATTATGCAACCAACAACAACAAAACAAAAACCATCACAAATCAAGCGTCCTAAATAAAAGTCTGAAGAGCTGTGTTCACAATCGCCCTCTGCATACATCGTGGGGCCTCTCCTACTTCATCTTCCTTCAGCCACCCGCCAAGCAAAAGTTCCTCTGCTAGGGAGGGGTGTGGACAGTAGGTGGCGATATAGGTTAAGTGAACGCACAGGCGGACTTAAAGACTCAGAAGGATTGTGGGCTCTCTTAGGTTCAATACAGCTCTCTGCTGCGTAAAGGGAGGACAGGTAGATCTTACCTGGGTGGCAACAAGGAAACAGCTGTCCCTGACACACTGGAGGCCTTGGGCCTAAATGGTCCCCTGTCCCAGTCTACTTTCTCCCACTTTTCACCAACGCTGTCTTTCAACTAAGTAAATTGTCCCGTTCACACCTCAACGTGGATTATACGTAAGAAGTCGGTGACTGCGCAACAAATTAAAATAAAATGAAATGAAACAAAGTACACGTCACCTAATACACTATTACTGGAGGGCTCTACACTATCATAGAAGACAAAGACAATGCTGCCTTATTTCCCTTCAACTTCCTTTCTTCTCGAGGGCTCCAAAGTACAGCACTCACTTGTGAAAAAATTTCACTAAAATTCAGACAAGGTTTTCTTGAGTTGTGGCCTCCAGATGACCTACATCAGAAGTACTGTGCATGCTATTAAAATGCAGATTCTCAGGGCCAACTTGACCCCAGTGAAATACATGCTCTGAGCCTGGAAATAACATTTTGGCTTAGGCAAGAAAAACTGCTCTTCCTATCTTAAAGTTCATTGAATAGCCTACCAATAAGTAAGGAAAGCCTGTCTGAATAACAATATTTATATTCTGGACAGCAGCAGCAGCTGAAATCTGTAAGGAGGAAGTTGATTTTCTCCCCACTAGCCCCCTCACATCATGACAGACAACAGAATACGTAACATCCTCTCTGCTTTTCCCCCTGTTACATTATTTCTTGATGGTTTCCTAAGACTCCCTGGTCTAGAAAATGTAAACGTATTAATTTCTTCAGAGCATACAATTTTAATACTTAGGGATTTGGGATGAAGTCGACAAATTTTGCAAGAGATCGTAAAAATTGATTCAGTGTTTGCTGCGGGTCAGAGCAAGACCACAAGTGTGCCAAATAATAGGGTGCCCCCCCCCACAGGGTTTCAGAAGGGAGTCTGGATGGCTGGATATGCAAAAAAAAAAAAAAGGAATTAGAGGTATAGTGGCTGGAAAAGACTTGATTACAGAATTCTGACAGCCTGTGCAAGCTCATTTCATTCTGAGAAGGGGTCATATGGGTAGATCAGATCAAAGGCAGAAACATCACATTTTCTACAAGATACAGGCTTAGCATATTTGAGGGGTAGGCTTCTTTACAGAAGCTGCATTTATATTAGTTACATTATTAGATCCAACAACTTTAAAGAGATGCTTCAGTAAATGAAGGTCCTGGATAAGACCAAAGTGTTATCATAAGCTTGAAAGGTTTGTGTAGCTGAATCCCCCAATAGGCGGTGCAGACGAGAAAAAGGTCCATGTATACAAAATACTGTAGCAACAACAACAAAATAACAGACAGAACAGTTGGCGGGAAATATAACCATTTCTCATCACTCATCTCTCCACCTCATTAAAAAAAAGATGGGGAGAAAAACAAAAACACAAACACTGGATGCCAAGGGCCCAGGTTATACCTTCAGAAGAACACAGATGCCTCACACTTGGGGAGTTTGAAGAGGCTCTGACGAATCTCATCTCTCTGGGGGGTGCCCATCGTGCCCCAAACCTATGGCTTCCAGTTTCTTCTCTGAGCATGTGGCCAGCCACCGCCAACTGCAGAAGCAGCTGGTGCGGTAAATTTCAGCAAAGCGTCTCAGCAAAGTGCGTAAATTCCATACACGGTGGCTGCAAACAGCTATCATCAGCCTGGCTGAGCTATTTTTGGAATCATCTTAACTGATGTTCTCCCTCTCCTGCTATTCTCCACTCTTGCTTTCCTTCTCCAAGCCCATGGTCTCTCTTTCCTAACCGAGACACCCAGGGCTGATCAATAATATGATAAAGAACAGAGAGCCAAAGGGAACTGGTAAACAACTAGCATAAGTAGATAGAGTTGGGAGTGATACCCAACACAGAGAACGTGATTAAGGCTGGGGCGTCTGTAGACAGATAGCCTGTATAAGAATCCAGGCTTCACAGATGGACTGGGGGTGGGAGGGGGAGGGAAAGGGAGAGGATGGGAGGCTGCAACACAAAAAAATTATTCAGGAGCATTCTCTTTTTCCCCCCACCACATGCTGTGTGCAGTCCTTGATTTAGCAGGGCAGGATCAAGGGGAACATGTACAACTTGCCCCTTAACCTTCCAAAACCCGCTGCCATCTGCATTGAGGATGTGCTGGGGAGCACAGAGGTGGCTGGATAGGTTATGGACAAGAAGGAAGAGAAGATTCAGCAACAGAGCTTCAGCAGACCCAAGCCAACTGGCCCTCCTCGTGTCTGAGGACTCAGGAAGTTTTGTTCTTCTCAGTGCAATCTCTAAACAGGAGCCTCCTCACCGTGCCTGGTTATGGGGGTTGAAGATCAACACAGGCCTGTCACTCAAAGGCAAGCTGTACCCCAGACTCCCAGGAGTTGGCACTACCTGCCCTACTTAATTTTCCTAAAAAAATGGAAACTTTGGTTCTATTGTTTATAGTGTGGTTTTCTCTCTGTTACCACTCTCTATATTCTTTCTTTCCAATACCTTGACACTGTGATCAAGTAAAACAGTCCAGCATGCTGGGAAGAAGTGTGAAGGCAGAGGGACTGGTTCTGAGTTCCAGGGAAATGACTTAACCCTCTCCCTCTTTCCTCATTGTACCTGTCTCACCTTAAATAAACTATTCTACCTCTTAAGGGCATGTTGGAATCAATTGAATCACATCACTCATCTACTTGAAACATCCCCAAAGCTTCCTGTTGCTTTTCAAGTAAGATCCAAATTCTTACCTTGACTGGCGAGACCCTGCTTGGCCCTGGTCTCTCTTCTTACCACTCCCCAACCCTTGTTCCTTCTCCAGGCACACATGTTTTCTCTCTATCCCAGAAACACACCTTCACACTGACAAGATCTTCTGCCTGAACTGCCTTCCTTGAGACCCCCACAGGGCGGCCTCCTGCTCCTCTCAGGTGTCAGCTCAATGGCCCCTACTGGAAAGGCCTTCCCAACCATCCTCCTACCCTACTCCCGCTCCCTTACCTAGCCTTACTTTCTTCATAACATACTGCCCCAGGAAGATTAGGCTATTTATTTGTTGACTCACTAATTGCCTGTCTCCATCTCTAAAATATAAACTGTCTTGTTTGGAGCTATATTATCAGCACTTAGACACATGGGTGCTCAATAAATGTTGGGTGAATATTACCAAACATATTTCTGTCCTCATTTCAAAGGGGAATAATAATAATAATCCCTTGGTAGAGTTGGTGAGAGGACTAAATGAGAAAATGGACATAAACGGTTGACCACAGTGCCTGGGACACAGTAGGGATATTTTCAGATTTTGAAAGTCACTTTTTAAAAAATATTTTATTTATTTGACAGAGAGAAACACAGCAAGAGAGTGAGAGAGGGAGAAGCAGGCTTCCTGCCGAGCAGGGAGCCCAATATGGGGCTCCATCCCAGGACCCAGGGATCATGACATGAGCTGAAGACAGACGCTTAAGAACTGAGCCACCCAGGTGCTCCTTGAAAGTCACTTCTTAAAACTGTAACCACCTAAAATAGCTTTCTGCTACTCAGATAAATTGAAATCTTCTAACCATTTTCAAATGTTCTCTCCAAATATGTCTTGAAGCTTTCCTGACCCAAGATTCCTCCTCTTGACTCCTCCCCCTATTAAAATAAGAAAAGCAGCAAGTGAAAAGAACTGCTTGAATGTCTTAGATTATATATGGCAGCAAAGCCAAACGTTTAGTCCAAGGAATGCCCATCGTGCCGTGCCTAATGGGTAGATGGGCACACTAGGATCCCCCTAGAAATAGTAATAGATCATGGAAAGGAATGTTCTGAAACTTCACAAGACTAGAAATCTTGGAGGCATGCTGACCTTTATGGATTACCAGGATGAACTTCTGAGGCTTCTGAAGGAAGAGGCTACTCAAAAGGTATAATGTCTTAGGCAAAAGGGAAAATGAGATAATGAGGAGCACTGAACAATTTATTGTGTCCTAATTACAGAATTCGTTAAAGAGCATGAAAATCAACCATTTTGTCTATGAAAGCCACAGAAATAGGAGAACTTTGCAGAAACAAGAAAGGGTACAACCATTTCTAGCTTGAGCAGTTTTCCGAGGAGCTAGGCAAGAGAGGGTGCCATGGGCCTCAGGATCCACTTCCATTACCTTGGTTCTACCTTCATGGGGAACATTTTAATCTCTCTATGAGAGAGCCATTTGATATGTGCACTTTGATGTGTGAAATTCCATTTGATTTGTGAAATGGGATTATAAATTCCACTTGGATAGGACTCGACAACTCTTGTATCCTACACAGGGCCTGGGAGAGCTCCACAGAAACAACAGTTTTCAAATGACATAATAAAATTATCCTTCTAAAAAACTACAATCACTGAGTCACAGAGTACTGGTAAGAATATTCAGTTTTCTCTGATCCTAGCAATTGACATCATATTATTTAAACTAAAGCTGAGATCCATGATTTTTTAAATATGGGAAGGGGCAGGGGATGTCAAAAGAGATGATTTTGCCTACAGTAGTGCTTGCCTTTGATTGAGGGGCTTTCACTACCCCTCCCATCCTCCTCTTTTCTACTCTGAGAAATAGGCTGGTATCAGCCACCGCTGCACCTCAAGGCACAGACGGGACCTGTCCTGGGCAAACAAAAAGAAGGGAACAAAGACTAAGCTATAGCTTCCTTCCTGCTTAGCCTTGTTTTGAACTCTCATGTCATGTGCTATCTTATAATCAACTGTTAGTCTAATTATGAAATACCTGAATACTGTGTAATTATAGCTCTTTTTCATGAATGGCTATCTCCTTGTAAAGTAAACCATCCATCTAAGGCTTAACACCTGGAATCTGGAAGGATCATCTATTCATGGCAAGAACAACTAAAGAGAGCCATTGACTGTGTCAGCATCGTGTGGACTTCTTGAGGAAGCCATCATTAACTGTTCGGCAGGTAGAATTATATGCAACTGGAAAACCTGGTAACCATTTTTCATTCAGGAGACAAAGTTAAGCATCCTTTGAGTTAGAAGCAATTTTAGATAGATAGATAGACAGATAGATAGATAGATAGATAGATAGATGATAGACAGATAGATAGATAGATATAGATAGATATAGATATATTAAAGGATGTCTTATTTCAAGGGCAAGGGAATTAGAAACCTATTTGGCAGAAAATCAATTTCATATATGAACCTGAAAAAAGGCAAAAGAATGAGAGAGCAGTTTTACCTACTTCAGTTATGGTTCTACTATTTATGAAAAAATCAAACATAAATGGGAATGATACTTACATCATTGTTGGCTTACTATTACTAAAACATAGGAGAAAGTGAACTGTGAAGACGCTGGCATTCCGAAGCACAGGACATTTCAGGAAATGGAGGAAAAGATATTGATCCTCCCCCATGAAAACTCTGCTAACATTGCAAATAATTGAACATGTTAGTGTCCTACCCCTTTGCAGTGAGAACGGTGGTTTGCTTCACCAACTCTGTTGCCTGCACACTACCATTTGGAAATCAAAAGTTAAAGCTTTATCACCAGCTTTAACCAAGCTTTATTGGCCTGGAACATAATGTAGGGGAAAAATAATCTTTCTACTACTCTGTTCTACAAGAAGTAGGGAGTCACTCATGAAAGCCAACGTCGTATTCTACTTTCATGTCAGGTCAAGATGTATTTCTCACTTTCTCATTACATTAGTGTTTCCAAACCAGGAAATAATCTTCAATGTGTGATTCCCAGTAGTAAGAATATGTGAAATGCTTTAAATATTTGCTAAGCATTTGATGATATTCAATAAAACTTCCATCGATGTCTAAAGTAGCATTATTTCATTGCTGTCAGATGAATGAAGTTGAATGTGCCATATAAAATGGAAACTCTGATGGATATGACACTAGATGTGATTAAGATCCAGATTTCAAAAATGTTCTCTTTATAACAGTTGCTGCTGCCAACTCCCAAGGAAGAGATTCAAGATGCTTAAAGGAATACATTATATCCTCTTAGAAAAAGGAAAGAAATAAATGGAACCACCAAATACTATTTTATTCTTAAATAATTTTCTTTCATGCCCCCGGCATGTGGTAATATATATGCTAGTGCAATATATAAAACACCTGGAAAAAGTGGATATAAAAATCCTGATTTAAGTTTTTTAAAAAAATTTTAATTCCTATAATATCTTATAGTAAGACAAAAAAAATACTCCATGTTACAAAATATAATCTCTTCCCTTCATCCTCCTGACCCATTAACTTTTAAAAATCCTATATTTTATTAGCAGAGACGCTGCATTCAGACATCTACCTTTGAATAAAACTTACTAATTCAGGATCAAATACAAACTTAGAATTTGTGACAGAAGCTACGCTCACATGTATCTTTGCAGTATCCACAAAGAATGGATATGGGAAGCAAATTAAGATATCAAACCAGTTTTGCTAAGTCTGTTTGCCCTGCTTATAAAAATAATTTTAAGTATGCTCCAAGTGACTTGGAAGAAATACTGTATTTTAATCAACTAAAAGAATAGTAATAAATCAGGCTTCTATAACCTATAAGATCATTTATTAGGATGGAGATATACAACACACACATACACACACATACATATCACATCACATCTTGGTCTATTTATTGCACGCATTTGAAAGTAATTTTATTTAAAAAAAAAAACAAAACATGACACTCTTTTCTTTAATGCAGACTGACTTCTCCCTCTGGCTATCTGAAATTGTAATAGGTTACTGTTTATGGTCTCTTCCAATAATTCTTAACAGAACACAAAATTCTTCAGCTTTCATCTGAAGCACTGTTATCAAACACCACTGCTAGAAAACTAAACTGTCTCTCAAGGCAAGGCACTCTGATTAACTTCCCTGCGCTGGCCTTAATTCTGGTAGAACCATTTCCTCAAATTCTATTTCATTGAGGCAAAGGACTTGATCAAATTAACTCAAGGCATTTTATTTAGATGCCAGCAATTCTCATTGGGTGTTTTGACAACCCCAAACAACAATGGATTTAAAATAATCTAATTACGAAAGCTTTGTAAAATTACCAATATAATACAAGACCAGATGCAATATTTTCTGTAAAATGGAATTGATTCTTTTAGGGTAGGATCAGGATTTTTTTCTACCTCCAGTTTCCCAAGAGCTGATGATTTTGGGGGACCTAGGCATGCACACTGAAACCACTGATGGCTGAGCTGTGTGAACCAATTTAGCAATCAAAGATCACGGACTACTGTGACATCCTCTACACTCTTCAAACAACTAGACTATGGATCTGATGCACAGCTTTCTTATCCCTCACCATGTATTATTTTTTTATGTCCTGGTCTCATCATCTCTTTAATATGTTTGAAATAGTGATTTAGTTATTTCTCCAATGAAACATTGGCTTCCTTCTACTTTAATAGTTGTGGATCAGAACTGGTGAAAACTATACTTTGACATTAAGCACTTACTGCCAATATCTTTGAATTTGCCTCCCTAGGGCAATAAAGAATCAAACAGAGGATGGTTATAAACCCCAAGGTGAGTTCCTTAACTCACTTAAAATTGTGATTTTGACCAGTCTAATGGGGACAGTTCAGAATAGAGATGAATTTCCCTCTATCCTTTCTGCCATGGTTTAATCACACTGATGTTTTCCTGTTTCTCAAACACATTAAATATATTCCTTTCATAGGCCCTTGACTTTTGTGAATTCCTCTGCACAGAATGTTCTTTCCCTAAACTTTCCCGAGACTGGCTCCTTGTCACCATTCATGTTTTAAATGTTCAAATTTAAAAATGTCACTTTTTGGGGGCACCTGGGTGGCTCAGTTGGTTAAGCGACTGCCTTCGGCTCAGGTCATGATCCTGGAGATCCGGGATCGGGTCCCACATCGGGCTCCCTGCTCAGCAGAAAGTCTGCTTCTCCCTCTCTCACTCCCCCTGCTTGTGTTCCCTCTCTGGCTGTGTTTCTCTCTGTCTAATAAATAAATAAAATATTTTTAAAAATGTCACTTTCTTCAGAAAGGCTCCACAATGCCCTGCCTGAAGTTGTATTTCCTCCCACTTCTAGGCACTTTCTCTATCTTGTACAATTTTAGTTATTGCATTTCACATTATCTGAATTCTTTTATGTGTCTATAGGTTCCAACACAACCCAAACAGCCAAAAAGCTCAGCACATCAGCTCACACTGCAGTGCCCCGAATCACAAGGCAGGCGGGGGCAAGCCCGGCCAGTCCCGGCTGCTCAGTGGAAGCTTACATCAATTATTTAACAAGCATTGAACCCCAAACCCAGAGGACTCTGTGTGACCATACTGGCTATATACTTACGTGGCTGTCTCTGCAAATAGACATTATTATTTGAATTTTACAGAGAAAGAAAATTCAATGATCAGAAAGAAGGGTTTTTTTGTTTGTTTTTGTTTTTGGCAGTACACTGTCCGTCCCATAATTACTAAAATGTGCTTACCGTGCCCATCTTGGCTTGTTCTAAATTTTGGTAAACTTGTAATACTGTGTTTTGTATATCCTAATTGCTCCTGAATGTCTTTCCTGAAAGCCAAGGATAAATTATGAATCCTATGAATTATACTTTCCATAAAGGTTTGCATACAACAGTACATCATATTTTCTTGGCCAGTGGAAACATGCTTTATTTTTGAATGTCAATATTTAAGGGACTGAAGACTTGGTATAATTTTGCTGGTAATAATGAATTTTTCCTGAATGGGTGTGATGAGTAGTCACACATGTCCATGTTATGAGGTTTTTACTTGTGTTCCTCAAAGATTTTCTCTGTCTTAAAGTTCCCAAGAATTTTATCTTTGAGCTTGAGTTCGATAAGTTAAGTTCAATGGAATCTTGGTGTCCGAGAGGTCTTACCTCCCCAGGACAAGTTCTTGGCCACCTGCTTTCCCACCTCCACCCAGCAACTGCTGCTACTCTCTGCCCCCACTGGCAGAGCCATGGGGTAGAGCCTTGGGTGCCTGGGAGGGTCTGTACACACCCCAGGAATAGCCTCCTGCTGGAGGGAACACATTAGAAGCAAATTAAAACAAAACAAAACACCATAACAGATTGAGAGAGTCTGGGAGGAGGAGGAAATGCTTCTCCCTTTTTTTTGAACGAAGGGCTCACATTTGTATTTTGCACAAAGCCCCATAAATCACCTAAACGGTCCTGCCCACTGCATGTGATCATCATAAGGAATATAGGACAGAATATATGTAACAACTAAAAATATTGCCTGGCCCCCAAATAAATGCTCATTAAAAGTTGGCCCATGTGATTTTATTGCTGTTTCTTCCTTCTGCATATACCTCCTTGTGGCCAAACATACAAATGCATATTACTCAACTTTACCAGGGAAGTTTAACCACTCTGTGATTAAACTAAACCCTTGATCCTTGTGACTCTGATAGATCGGAACCCTCACTGTTTTTTGCTTTTAGTTTTTTTAATTTAAATTCAATTAGCCAACATATAGTAAAAGGACCCTCACTGTTTGAAAACGTAAGCCTACCTTGGAGCAGGACAGAAAAAGGTCTGAATTAACCAGCTGCCACAAAACCCCTCCATGAAAAGCCCGCAGTTATCTTGGGTACGCTCTACTTCTCCAAACGCCAATTCCTGTCCTGTCTCCTATAAAATATTTTGCAAAAGCAGCAATTCCCTGTGACAAATCAGAAAGGTTAGACAAGTAGCTAGAAGGCCTGGGAAACTGATGTTTCTATTGTTACAAGTTTAAATGATCAAGGCGCAATTCAAGCCATGAGAGATGAGGCCATAGAATGACGCTGGGTTTTTGGTGCGTGTTTAAATGCTGGGATGGAAATCACACGGTTGGGAGAGAGGCTTCTGGTGGGGTATTTTTCTTCTTCATCAAATGATGTTACAGCAATTACTAATAATAATGCTGGCTTAGAGAAATCGCCTCAGGACTAAGAACCATAAGAGATGCTGAACTCTAGGAAACAGACTGAGGGTTGCTGGAGGGGAGGAGGGTGGGGCTGATGGACACTAAGGAGGCCACATGATGTCATGAGCACTGGGTGTTCTATGCAACAGATGCGTCCCTGAACTCTACCTCTGAAACTAATAATACAGTATATGTTAATTAATTGAATAAGTAAAATAAGATCAATAATAATAATAATAATAATAATAATAATAAAAACAAGAGCTAGTAAGTAGCAGAGCAGGTGTAACTGAGCCTAAAATTTCCATCGTCCCCATTATGGACTGCTACTGTTCCTGCTGCTGCCACTGAGTTCTGTTTTTCTGTTCTGAGTGATCTTCCTTATTCTCTTTAGGGTTGGTCTGACCCCTACAGAGACCAATAACAATAGTACTGGAAAGAGTATAGGTTAAAAATCCAGTGTAGGTAAGATAAGACCAACACACTCTGACATGTACAAAGCAATAGTCCACAAAGGTAACTTGTGCCTTAAATGTCTCTTTGAACCCCTCACATCTAGGCAAAAGAAGAATCCAATTGCCCCGAGATCACATTTCCTCATATTAAATGTTAGCCTTCTAATGTAGCAGTATTTAGTAACGATTTCTAAAAACCTATTTTCTCTTTAGGAGTTGGACAGATGTCCTTATCATGGCAAGCTATGAGCTGCTGAGATTTCCCTCTTTATAAATATAAAATAATTTTCCTCTAGGAGATCTATATTCATCCATGCAGATTTCTCCTGTGGTCCAAAGTTTCAAGTCATTAAGTTTATCATTATTAATTAACTAAGTACAGGTGCATTAATGCCAACTATATGCATACTGCTGTGCTAAGTAATGAATACCCACTGATACATAGGACATTCTTTCCCAATTGTGAGGAAACCAGAGATTGGTTCAGGAGATACATAGGTGGGCAGATAAAGCAACAAGAATGTGATGAGTTCTGAAAGATGAGCATTGCCAATATCATGGGAACCTAGATGTAGACAAACCTGAAATTCCAGGGGTAAAAGGAACATCTTCGCATGAGTGGTGACCCTTGAGCATCACAAAGGATGAATAGCAGTTGCCTAGGCAGATATAAAGAAAATAGGTACAGTGTGCCTACCACAAAGCACAAATGTGGGGCCAGCAGTGGAAACAGCTCTCAGAATTTGAGGAACTATAATCTGTTTGCTAAGATGAGAGCACTAGAGAATAATGGAAAGAGACAAAAACAAGGGATACCAGTATTACCAAAGAAGGCCAAGAAAGCACTGGACACAGAGGATGACTGAGCAATGATCACTTATGGCATCGTAGCCCTGCCTTCTTCTTAGTCATCTCCATGCATGTATGATCATTCCTACCTCATTCCCTATGCATCCCTAAATGCCAAGGACCTTTAAGGCATAGAATTAAACAGTGCCTTAGAGACCAGTCATGAACAAGAATGGGACACTAATACGCCTATAAATCAGAGCTAAGGAAGCCTGACTCTGGAAAGGTCAAGGTTACAGAAAGATTAACCTTAAAAAAAAATGGAATTTATTTGTGACTAGAGGTGGCATCTTTCATGAGGCCCATCAGCATCTGCACTCCCCGGAGCATCCACATTGCAGCATCTAAGCGGAAGAGGCCCTCCGCGGGCCATGGTTAGCAGCTGTGGCTTAAGGATCAAAGAGACAGAATATGAAGCTGGGCAAAGCATTTTGCATAATTAAGTCTCATTTCTAAAATGAAGATAACACCTCCTTTATAAGACTGGAATGAAGATTAAACAAGTTTATGCAAGTAAAGTGCTCATCCCAGTGCTTGGCAAGCAGAAAACACTCATCTTTGCTATTTATTTTTTACTGTAACTAGTAGCCACCTGGGAAGCTGATGCACTTTCTGTAACAAGAGCAAAGATTTTCAAAATTTTGTTATGTATGTCCTTTTGTATGGACTTAGCACCCACTTTCACTGTGATGGAGCAAGACTGTCCAGGGAAAACTGGGAGAGCAGAAAGATCAGAGCCCTGTATTCACTTAGCATTCCAGATTCATGCTTTTGAGATGTTAATCGTGAGATCCTCATTCTGCTGCTTTCCACTAGGTGTGTAGGGGTGTGGATAAACTCAGCCACAGATAGGCACCTTACTCCATCACCAGAGTGATAAAATACCTAGATTTTCTATTTCTGACACTTGGTAAGCCTTCTTTTTTTTCACTGGTCCCTTTATCAAAAGAGTTTGCTTGTAAATAACAATCAGTGAATCAAACTGTTAAGTGAAGCATCCCAACTACTGACAGGTACATCGTGTGAGTTTAATTTCAAATACCCACATCTTATCACAAGACAATGATAATCCTCCTCTAGCCACCTCCTAGCCCAGTGGTTTTATCATATGTCTTCATCTTCCTCGTGTTTTTTTCTCTGAGATCAGAAAAACACAGAAGTTTTCTACAGTGATAAGACACGTGACTCTTCTCCCTAAGAGATACTCCTATGCCCTTTCTTTTCGTCTTTGCCTATCTTGCACACATTTGTTGCTGTCATCTGCTGCTTTTGCTCCTTTCAAGCCTTCTGTCCCCGCTGCTCTCGCCATCCCACCCCTGCAGGTAGCCTCATTTTGGTCAGCAGGGCTGTTCCTTTCGCTTAGGTTCTAGGGAGGGAGGAAAAGAAAAGGGCTTCCCGACTGACCATCAGAGGAAAACCACTCACAGGAAATAAAGGGGCCTTCTTCCCTCCCCACTTCAGTGTTTCCAATTTTCTTCCTTTTCATTACCTCTGGAACAGAGGGGTACTCTCTGCTTATGCAGTAGATCTTAACCTGCCCACACTTGTGAATAATACCAATTTTATTTCTGTCATCTCCTAGGTTCAAAACTAAATTCCATTCTGCTTATGTTGCTGTTCATTCCCCAGCAAAGAGTTTAGATCATTGTATCCTTTCCAATTGGTACCTCTGCTGTGGTGTCTCCCCCTATCTTTTTTCTTTTTACTAATTCTGAAGAAAAAAATGTCCCATGGTAACATTATAAGGTAGTTTGACTTATGCGACAAAGAGTACTCATGTGATTAAGAATCAGGAGATTTATGAAGATGCACACCTGCTACTCATCATTCTGAGACCTCATACAACACACTTGGATTCCATAAGCCTCGGTTTCCCCATTTGTAATATGGTGCTATTAAAAAAACAAACAAACAAGCAAACAAACAAAAACAAAAACAAAAAAATGTGCTTCAGTAGGCCCGTTGGGAAGTCTCGAAGCTCATACCCATTCAAGACTTTGCTTCCAGAAACATGATCTCTGTTACATTTTGTCTCTCTCCTGGAACACATAGGCCTTTTAACACTTTTTTATTGTAAAGAAACTTCAGCCATTTGGGAAGATAGACATTTAACTCATTATAACTAAACTCCATACCTCCTGCTTTCACCCCTCGATACATACTCCAGCTGTCATCTTTTGTGTTCAGTTATTGCATAATCAGATTTATTCTGAAACAACTTTATTTTTAGAAGCAAAATGTATATACCCCTTTAAGCTTTATTTCCTTAACTTCCAATAAACTCTATGTTAGAAAGCTTTATGAGTTTAGTAACTGAGTCAAGAGAACAACAGAACAGCCAGAAAATTACTCCATTTTTCTGAAAAGAGAAACAACCCCTGATCTCTAAGTTTTCGTCCCAAAATTGAGGCTAGAATTGAGAAAAACTGTGATGAGATGCTCTGAATCAGTAGAGAGACTCGGACTTTGTGTCTAATTGTTCCAGAAACAAATCAAATTAAATCTTCTCCTCCATAACATGTAAGTGAAACGTGCTGTAACATATCCATACCAGCAAGCGCACACGTATTTTTAGGCACAATGGTGAAGTCGATCCATTGATGTATTTATCTTATCGCCAAAGAGTAGTGGAGGGTTCTATTGATAATATTAGCACATCCTATGGCTCAGTGATAAAGTGGCCCTTCCCAATTTTCCAAATAGTCTGTGCCTACCACTAATATTTACTGAACTTGTCACCTTACAAAATTACAGCGGCAATCAGACAAATAAAATGGATGAGTATAAAAAGAGATCTTCAAAAAGTAGAAGGAAAAACAGAAACACCATTTTTACTCAAAATTACAGTGCCTGAAATACAGCTGTTAAAGGGAAGCAAGGACACACCTTGCCTGGCTCCAAGCAGGTGGTCCAGTGAGGGAAGGCAAGCCAAAACAGAAAAAAGACAAAGCAGGAGAAAGACCTAGCTAAGGAGACCAGTGTTCAGGACCTCAACACAAGGAATACACATTTACAGCTGACCCTTGAACAGACGAATTTGAATGGGGCAGGGGCACTGATAGGCAGATTTTTTACACTACACTACTGTAAACATATTTTCTCTTTCTTATGACTTTCCTAATAATTTTCTTTTCTCTAGTTTATTTTAAGAGTATGGTATACAATACATATAACTTAAAATGTATTAATCAACTGTTTAGGTTATCAATAAGGCTTCTGATCAACTGTAGGCTATTAGTAGTAATGTTTTGAGGGAGTCAAAGGTTATATGTGGATTTTCTACCGCAAGGAGGTTGGAACCCTAACACATTGTTGAAGGGTCAAAGGTATTGTGAAAAAAAGAAACTATTATGTTGGAGAGAACAATTCCTGAACAGAATCTATGACCAACTCATCTGGATTTTAGAGACATAGACCACCTTCCTCAACTTAACAATGAGGTCAATGACCCAATAAATCCATTGTAAGTTGAAAATATCACAAATTTAAAGTGCATTTAATTAAAGTGCCAAACTTACCAAACATCACAGGTTAACCTTAAACACACTCTGAATATTTGCTTATAGTTGGGTAAAATCATTTAACACAAAGCCTATTTTATAATAAGCTGTTGAATATCTCATGTAATTTATTGACTACTGTAATGAAAGTGAAACAGAGAATGGTTATAAGTGCATCACTTGTTTACCCTCATGATCCTGTGGCTGCCTGGTAGACAATCAAGCTCATTGTCACAGCCCCGCATCACAATAGAGTTTCATAATGCTTATCACTAACCCAGGAAAAGAGCAAAATTCAAAATATAATTTCTATTCAATGTGCATTGCTTTCATACCACTGTAAAGTCCAAAAAAAATCAGAGGTTGAGCCATTATAAGTTGGGGGCCATCTATACACGCACCTGAGTTCCAATTTCTCAAAGAGAAAGAGAAAATGAAAAGAAGAGGTACCCAGTCTTCTAGATTCCTTTGACAATTTCCTTGGAAATTCATAGTATAATCCCTAAAACTGACATCAACACCTGAATTCAGTTAACTCTCAATAAATGCTTTTGTAATAAGTGAATGAAGAATGAGGAAGAGTGACTACCTATAATATTTACAATACTCATCTTCCTTCCTGAAATTTTCTGGATTTCAACCAAAAATGAGACTTCATGAAAATCTTCGTTTTTGTCTAAAATAACCTTATTTTACAGAGAAATTAATACATATTATTTCAGACTTTAGGTAGAAAAAAATAGAGTCATTCTTGGTTAATTTTCTTCTTTGTAGAATGACAACAAGACAAAGAGTCATAGATTACAATCGTCAGCTTGTATCTCTTATGTTGGTTACTAAGAGTATTTGTATAAATGATCATTTAAGATAGAGGGATAGGAACATTTAATCAGCTCACTGATTTAATTATTTATTGAGCATATACTACATCAAAAGTAGCTTAAGGTCATGAAAATTCAAATACTGGCAAATATCATCACAAAAATTTTAGGCTATGC
This sequence comes from Spilogale gracilis, assembly GCA_004023965.1. NCBI lineage: Eukaryota > Metazoa > Chordata > Mammalia > Carnivora > Mephitidae > Spilogale > Spilogale gracilis. Next base: position 120,828 of record PITA01002487.1, read on the forward strand.
TGACATAAGATACCACCATATGCACACATAGTTCTGCATACTGCGAACACTAATTTAACACGATTAACCCCAGTGGCTTGAACTGTGATTGGGAAACACTTCTGGAAGTCTACATCACCTCTCTCACCTAGGTAGTTCACAACAGAGCATTCCGTGGTTGGCAAGGTGTTTGATTATTTTTAAGATGTTTAGATAGAGAAAGTTCACTCCTTTATTTAGCAATCGTTCCTAGAAATCAGTAACTCAATGAACTCTGCTGGCATCTATATACTGTGTGAGGTCTTATGTTTTAACCTAGTCTGTTTTCTCCTCTGGTACTTCCTCTGCTTCTTCCTTGGATGAGACAATAAGACAAAACACACTTTCCTTTGAAAGCCACTTATTTATAATCTAATATTTCACTCTCACTTCCCATCTACTCTTTAACTGGGTACATGGTCTCAATCCCTTTACCTTTTCTAAAATCCAGTCGAACTGTTGCTAAAGTACTTTCCTAAGAGGACTTTTCCACACGAGGAGCTCACTGTACACAAGAGAAGCAACCCAAAGATGATATATTTGTATCCTAGAGCTCAGGAACCATTGTGAAATCAGAGGAAAAGTGCCCTTGGGTAAAGCTCCTGAAAGAGACATTTCTTCTTTTAGGATCTCATTTAGTCTGTTCTCAAAAGACATTCCCAGATGTTGGGGGTAGATGGTACTGTAGTTCTAATGACTAAATGGTCACTTGTTCTCTACCAATGGGCATCACACATGGGTCTGATCACAACTGAGCCACCAGCCTTTGTATGGCATGTGCATGATTTTAATTACCCAAAGGTCCAAGTGTGAATCTTTAGCATATTGGCCCATCATACTATACTTCAAAAAACTGGCTGAAACCAAAATATAAGATCTCCTAAAAAGAAGATGACCCTCTTCTCCTCTTGGTGAACTAGTTCTCCTTTCTAGTCATGATCTGAATCAATCTGATGATTTTTAAAGGTATAACAGGAAGGCACCAAGGACACCGTGGACAGTAAAGTTCCCAGCCAGAAATCTATACCCTTGTTGCAAAAATTCTCATTGCTCTGACTCGATATTATTTTGGTTCCTACTTAGGAGTGTATGAAATTGATATTAGAAGATATTAAAACCACAAATATGAGGACATCATCTAATCAGACCTGTGCATCTTCACTTTGGACCACTATTCAGTGGTTATTAAAATGATACCAAGGTTCCAGAAACAAACACAGAAGAATTCAGGAAGTGACAATATTTTCCTTAGTTTTGGGTTAACATCAAGTTTTTACTTATCAAAATGCACTGAGAAGAAAACAAAATTCCAATATGACCCCATGATGGTCTCATCAATAGTCTTACTAATGTTACTGATGCCAAATCCAGTGCAACTCAGATGGCCTTCAAAAGTGTTACTACTGCCTGAGTAACCGACTGGAAAAGTAGGATGCTTATTCTACAGGCATCTATTAAGCCATCGAGTGTGGTTTTAGGGACATATAGCCATCCATTCTTGAACAAGTATAGTTCTCAAAAGATCATCTTTCTGGTTTGGTTGTCATTGTCATGATGTCACCACCACCACACAGACAGCACAGGCTGTGTCCTAGGTTCTGTTCTCACTCAGGAAGGCAGATGCTGTCATCATGCCCATTTTACAACTGGGAAAACTGAGAGTTGAAGTGAATTCTCCAAAGACCTACAGATCATTAGCAGTAGAGACAAAGATTAAATCCAGGCTGTCTGGTGCCAGAGTTCTGCTTGCTCTTGGTAAGTACACTGAAGTGCCTCTTTGTTGGGATTCTGACATAGAAAAGAGGAGTCTAAGAGGGAAATCACATGGAATATTACTATCACATATTGCCACCTTTGTACAACACCTGTGCTTACTAGAAAACAAAAAACAAGATTAACATGGGAAATGCTGCTCTAAGAGATTTCTATTTAAAGATTTCTAAAAGAAGTCTGCACCAAAACTTTGAATAACAATGGTTCCTATACAAAATTAAAGAAGTAAAAAGATGGACTGAAAAGGGTGACAATGGCTGTCCCTGGAGTATGTGACAGCAACATTTTGAAGAGTATTTTAAGAAAAGGAAGAAAATGTTTGATAATATGGTGTGTCAAGGGCAAGGAGAAAAATAATTCACATACTGCTAGGTAGGAACATAAATCTGTACAACTTCTTTGGAAAGCACTTGGGAAATATCTATCAGGTTTTTAAAAAATATTTTATTTATTTATTTGAGAGAGAGACAGAGAGTTCAAGCATGAGAGGGGAAAAAGTCAGAGGGAGAAGCAGACTCCCCAGGGAGCTAGAAGCCCAAAGCAAGACTCGAGCCTGGGACTCCAGGATCATGACCTAAACCGAAGGCAGCAACTTAACCAACTGAGCCACCCAGGCACCTCATCTATCGGTTTTTGTAATGCACTTACCTGTTGACCTAGTTAATTCCATTTTTAGGGATTTATCCAATAGACATTCCTGTACATGTATGCAAAGTCTAATAAACAAAAGCATGCTTTTTTTTTTTTTTTTACTTTTAGCAGTAGTAAAAACCTGAAAAATTCTAAATGTGTATCAGTAGAGTATTGATTTAATCAACTCTGGTATCTCCATAAAATGCAGTATTATGTGACCATTAAGAAGAATAAAGGAGGGCATCTGGGTGCTCAGGGGGTTAAAGCCTCTGCTTCGGCTCAGGTCATGGTCTCAGGGTCCTGGGATCAAGGCCTGCATCTGGCTCTCTGCTCGGCAGGAAGCCTGCTTCCTCCTCTCTCTCTGCCTACTTGTGATCGCTCTCTCTCTCTGTCAAATAAATAAATAAAATCTTTAAAAAAAAAAAAAAAGAAAGAAAGGATACCTTAACATTCTTACATGAAATAGTCCCTAAAATATTTTAAGTGAAAAAGAGCAAAATTCAGAAGAATGTGTTAACATGGCATTAAGAAGGACAAAGAAGGAGGAAAGGAGTAAAATATAGTTATAACTGTATGTTGTATACTCATGGATTACCTTTGAGAGAATATACAAAAACCGGTAATTTTGGTTACCTCTCAGAAATAGAATTTGGGTTCTAGAAAGAAATAAGAGTGAAAATTTTTACCATTCTTTTGTTCCATGTACAGTTTTTTAACTAATTAAAAATAAAGACATCCCTAATCAGTATTTTTAAGAAGAGTTCAATATTAAATGTTTAGGCAACATCCTACTATCATACTCAAAACTGGCTATTATTGATACTATTAGTAAACTTGTACCTGGAAGTATTTTATGTTACAAAAAATACAAAACATTCCAAAGAGAAATAAAATGATGTATTTTTTTTTTAAATCAGGCTTCGAGAAAAGTAGAGCATAATCATTTAGTACGGAAAGAGAAACTCTCAGTTTTGATACTAATAGTTTGATACACGGTACATTACTATACAGAAGATCCTGCTTTGTGATTTTCCATCTCCAATAAAACTCTAAGTGATATGGTCAGGCAGATGTCTAACAGACATGGTTACCCTAATCTCGAAACAAATACCAAAGAGGGTTCCAGAATTTCCTTCCTAGGAGACTCTGAACAGTGAAGAAGTCAGCCTTCCTGTTGACCTGAGGGATGTGTTTCTGAGTTAATGGGATGAGATAAACAATTCAGCTCTGGGATTTCTAGATAAAGTATGCCTACAGATGAAATAGCATAATCCAGTGCCATAGAGATGGAAGAATGCGAAAAAAGGAAGCAAACCCCCCCAAAAGTCTAGTGTAAAAAGCTGCAATTCACCAAGCTATGCCTAAATTAAGCAAGACATACCCCCACACCGCTGACTTGGCCAAGACACTGGAAAATGAGTCTGCTTAAAAACAGACTAAGGCCCAGAAGCTAACACAAAAGGCAAAAAAGCAAGTGCTAGGCAAGCAGGTGCAAGAGAAGAAATATTTAGTAAATACTAGTAGCCTTTAGAAATAGGACTTGAAGGTATCATATCCTTATGATGTTATTTTCATACAGCTCTTATGTAACTGCGTGCTTCTATGATGATTCAGAGAAAACAGAGTCTATGGAAGTCGACAGGATTACCAAGCTGTCCTCTCACTCAAGTGACAATGAGTGTTTTAAGGTCAGTATGTTTTTGTATGGTACCCTATTGCTTTTCTCCTTTATATTTAAGAGGGGGGAAAATAGAACCTTGTTACAGATAAATTGAGACTTCAAATTCAATGTAACCGGGGTCCACATCTGCCTAAATAATCAAGTATGTACACAAGCACAATTTCCATATGATATATATACCTCTTTCTAGAAAGATAGAGTAAATAACCCTACACAATGGAAAGGCTGAAAAACAAAAGGATGGAACTGATATTTATTTTTACATAGTTGATTATATCCATTCATGTCATCTTCATATGTCATTAATATGACTATACTATATTCATTCAAGCTATGCTGCACACAGCTTGAAAGGGAGAGACTAAAGTAGGGGCTAGGAAATCAAAGTGCAGAATCAAAGTCAGACAAGGTAGACAACAACAAACCTTCTTCCATACTTTGATTTAAGCGAACGTCCATGAGACCAATAAGAAGTCCATACCTGTTTTTCAGAACCGCTCACTTCTTAGGGTACCGCCAGCCTCATGGAACTGGAGCCACAGGACAGGTGATTTTCTCCAAAATTCCCCAGAAAGTAGCCCTGTTTTCTTTAGCAGTGCTCCAGGCCACCCTGTAGTTCAATCACCATGATGACTGCCAACTCTGTTGATCTTTCACAATTTAAAAGTAAGTTCTAAGCTGGAAATTTTGAATATTCCTGCCAATTGAATCAAATCCAGCTACGTCCCGATTTCAACCAAAGGCCTCAATTTGTACACTCACTAGTATATGTCTGGGAATAGATGCCAGAGAAGAATTTATGTGTGGTATTATTTTTTTTTTTAAGATTTTATTTGACAGAGAGAAAGGTCACAAGTAGGCAAAGAGACAGGCAGAGAAAGAGGAGGAAGCAGGCTCCCTGCTGAGCAGAGAGCCCAATGAGGGCCTCCGCTCGGGACCCTGAGATCATGACCTGAGCCCAAGGCAGAGGCTTAACCCACTGAGCCACCCAGGCGCCCTATGTGTGGTATTATTGTGTAGTATCCATGGAAGGTTTGGAAAGCAGGGGTACAAGATTTAGAATGAGTAATAATAAGTATATCATAGATCTTACAGGGAAAGACAAAGTATTGGAAAACAGAAAGAGAGGAAGGAAGGAATCAGAGAAGCTGATTCAAACAAACAAACAAACAAACAAAAACCTATTTCCTCTTCTTGGAAACACTTAGCATGGAGCTGGGCCAGAGTCTTTGACAGCAGGACCAGAAAACAAGGCCAAAAGAAAGAGATTTTCATCTCAAGATCACTGTCTTCTATTACGGCCAGCTATCTTCTCCTTCTTCGGGAAGATCATCCTTCTTTTCCATGCTCTTTTCGCCAAAGACTCACACAAACCCTTAAAAATAGTCATTTCCCCAAACATTTTGCAGCAGATGAAGAGGAAAAACATAGATGATGTCATTCTGTATTTTACCTGATTTTCCAGAGGACAGACATTCTAAAAAAGGATTACTGGAAAAGTACATGAACTTAATTTCAATTGTGGTTAAAGCTTAATTCAGTATATCCCTTCAAGGGGGAAAAAAGCGCAGCTCTGTTCTGAAACACTGAGTAATAACATCCTCTGAGTTCTATTGAAATGCCTCCTGAGACATAAGAGGAAAATCCCTCCCTCTCAAACTCAGGCTACAACTCAATCTCATCATAAAAATTGAGTAAGAGGAAGGATCTGCCCACCTGTTAGAGAAACAGCTTGAGATGCCAGAACAGACTGAACTATGGACTTTGACATCTAGTCCACAAGGAAAGAGCTTTGAGAAGTTCTGATCACCTGGATTCTTTTAGTTGCCTAGCCTTCTTGATATTTTCCACCAAGTGCCAATAACGCCAGGGATGGAAAAAAGAAGATACATGATAAAAATAATATGTCCTTGAATTCTTAGTTTTTCTTAAAACCTAAGATTCATAAACTAAATCAGATTCATACTTACTTGCATTCTTCTGCATAATATATCACTTTGGTCTCAATTCAAGCTTTTCCTCCAAATCAACAATTAAAATCAACTTCAAGAAAATGTGTCACTTTCACTTTGTGACTCCCCAGTCCCTGGGGTCCACATCTATATACCTCAGTCTCAAGGTATTAGATTAAAGGACTTATGCTTTGTTTGGTTTTCTTTGGTTTCTTTTCAACTGCTGTTCAGTTAGTGGGCTCTATGTATTCTTTCTCTGATGTTCCCCCAAAATTATCTTCCTCAGTATGTTAAAGGTTTATCTTAAGAATTCAAAATTGATTTTCAAAATCCAATCTTGGCTCTTCACCTAAATATTGAAATAAAACTAGTTATACTCTTTCTATACTGTGATCGAAGTAGGGAACACATCTTCGCTGACATATTTCTTCTCAATGATGGTTTTGGTGGCTCTGAATAGAAAATCTTTTATCACGTTTAGAAAACCTGCTGGCATCTATGTCCTAGAAAAGAAGCATTGCTTTCCTAGAAGAAAGAATTTTGGAACTTGTCTAATGATGACTTTTCATGACTGAGAGATGGAATATGTGAAATTAATTGCAAGATAAAGTGTGGATAGAGCACAGAAAGCAAGTCCAGATACCCTGATTGAATAACTCCTTCAGTTCTCTCTTCTGCAAATAAACATCTTAGCCAGAAGATGCTAGATTCTACTTAGAGTAAGATTTTTTTCCCACCTTTATGTTTTCCATAAATGTATTGTAATTTTTTAAGAAGCAAAACACAAATAGCTATATATTATATGATCCCATTTATCTGAAAAGTCCAGGAAAAGGGAGATTTATAGAGATAAAAGCAAACCAGCAGCTGTCTAGGGCTAAGGGTAAGTGCAGGGATAAACTGCAAATGGACATGAGGAAAATCTGGGTGGTGGGGGGTGATGGAAAAGTTCTAAAAATGTGATTGTGGTGGTATTGGACAACTCTATAAATTTAATAAAAATCACTGAACTGTAGGCTTACAGTGGATGAAACTTATGGTAGGGAAACTGTATCTCAATAAAGCTGCTTGAAGAAAGAGAAAACACCAGTCTTTAGAAAAAAAAAAAAGAAGGATGTTTCAATTAGGCTTTTAATGATCTAAATATCATGAGAAATTTCTGGCTAATTAGAAATGTTTAAACATAGCAAAATAGGACAGTGCTTAAATTAACTGAAAATGATGCCAAGACAACATAAAGCACTCTACTTTAGGAAGTGGTTGTTTATATTGATTTTTTTACATTTCTTTTCTTCTGTTAATTTACATGGAACATTCCCACCCCCGAAAAGTGGATTTGGGCTTTATTAATTTATCGTTCTGATAATCAATCTCCCAGAAAGAAGGTTAAACAAGGAGCACCCACAAAATAGGATGGAATGAAGAAGTAAATGGAATATAAAAGTTGGATTATTTCCTTTTCTGAATTTAGTCCTACTAAAAGGCCCTAATGAAGAAAGAAGTAGAAAATGAGAGGGTAATACTGAGAATCATGTGTGTTAGATGCTTAACCAATCCAATTTTGTCTTCCTGGATCCAGAAGAGGTACATATCCCCAGCTTCCTTTGCGTTTTTGAAGGAGTCATGTCTGAGGAAGTATGGGCAGAAGCGATGTACTGGACCATCACTTCCATGCAAGTCAATAAAAACACAGTGCATTATATCCAAGCTCCTTCTCTCTTCCCTATGGATATGGCTGGAGGTGAACAACTCCAAGATGGTAGACCAAGATCATGAAAGAGTCCTAGATGCCTAAATTACTTGAAGACAGCTGGCACAGGCACTGAATTCTGCCTGAAGGAGAAATAAACCTGTCTTCTGTTGAGCCACTGAAATGTTGGGATTGTTTGTTATAGCTGATTATCCTATGACCCTACTTAGTTATTTAATTATCTTAACTGATAGAAGATGCTATAAGACTCAAAGTATATTTCTTCCTTTTATCAACTAGACCTATTCTTTCCCTCTTGCCCATCCTTCCTCTTTCTTTTCTGGTTCCCTGACCTCATGACTCCAGTTAATGTTCATTTCTGAGGCAGAGGAAGAAACACATGAGTACTATTCAGGCTGTACTTCAGGAACACCCTTCTCCAAGAACCAGAATATTTGAATGGGATAAAGTGAAAATAATAGGCTCCAAGTTTGCATTCAGAAGAGGCAAGTCTTTGGTTAAAATGTTGCATTATTACCAGGAACAATGCTTTGCCCACCCTCTGAGGGGTGGAGGGGACCTACAGCGATAAATGCTGGGAAACAAATGTCAAAGTTGGCAGCCACCTTCTGGGTCATGAACTTTGCTCATATTTTCTGAAGTTTCAGTAGTGGAGAAGTGCATTCTGGTTGCTCTAATGCTTTTTGTCCACCCCTGAGGATTATTTCCCCCAAACAACAAATTACCATTTCAATTTATTTTCAAGTTGTTTCCTTATCCAGGTGCCCTTTCCTCCTTTTCTGCATAAAGAGCAAATGCAAGGAAAGAAGAGAGGACCTACCCCAATTCAGAAACCACACCCTGGACCACAACTCAGCCCATCATCCTCACCCTTCATCTTGTCAACCCCCAATCCCCCCAACTCCACAGTCAGAACACAAAATAATTCAAACAAAAAGCAGCTCATAAAACAGTAAACAAAATAAAGTCAGTTTTTCTTTTCTTTAAGAACAAAATGAAACTTGAGGGAAAACTTACTGGAGTTACAGTTTATCCTGATACAGTCTAGATGGGGAAAAATAAATGAAAGATGAATTGCATCCTTCAAGGTAACAGCTGCAGATATCCAAAAACAATCAGTCCACCCTTCCGGGGACAGACACACGCAAGAAATGTGGCCATTTTATATATATACAGTATGTACAAGTTCAAGGGTGGGTGTATATGTACAGTATATCATTTAGTAAAGTTGGATACATATATATATACACACACACACATATATATACACATATGTATAGAGATATATACTGGTATACATATATATCCACAATAGACACCAAGGATGCTGCTCCTTTTTTTTTTTTTCAAAAACCTACCCATTTATAGAGAGTATCTCAAACCTGAACTTTGAAATATTAATTTTGTTCAACTTGGAAAATTACACAAAAATTTCCCCACCAAATGCAGGTTATAGTCTATTTCCCCCATAATGATTTTCTCAAAATTTATTTTTAAAAGTAGCACCGACACAATTTTCGTATTCATATTCCAAAGATATATTACCAATATGGCACATTGTTTACTTTTTTTAAGAAAAAAATCTGTCCATGAAGTTTCTCAGTGCAGTATTTAACCCTTTCTCTTCTTCTAAAAACAGACTCCCTCCACCCTCTTCTTTGCTCAGGCCCCAGATGCTATAGAAATTTATGTAGGCAGACTTGCCATTAGCCCTAGAGATAAGGAAAGGGTTAATACCACCTGGTCATTTCCTGTCATAAAATGGCCACTTGCAAACAGCTAACCGCACAAACACCCATCCCAGATTTTAGAGAGGTGGGGTTGGGTGTAGGGTACAGAAGATTTGTATAATGTTACCTCAATTGATTGGGTTCTCTGCTATTGTTTCAAAGGCTCCCAGACCAACCCACTCATGAAGCCCATCTTCGTCTTCCTGCCTGAATGCTCAGACTGAATCAAGTGCCTATAGCATTCAAGGAGAAGGCGAGACAGGTATATGGGAAGGAGGTCTTGGGGACCTTTGACATCCTACCTATTTCACTCCAAAATCCTGCATCTTGAGGGAAGAAAACTCTTTGTTTTTATATTTTTTAATGGGAAAGAGAGACAAGAAAGGGTGGCTAATTTTCCAGTCCTGGTAACCGGAGAGGGTATCCTATGCCAAAGATCTGAGTTTCTATCTTTTTATTAATATGTGTTTAGAGTCATGAAAACCCAGCACAGGAGGTCTAGAGTAGAAGACAATGATTATTTGTAGGGGATTGGGTAGAATGGTTAAGAAAGGTCTCGGATTAGTTGCTACAAAGTTGCCCAGCTGAAGCTAAATTTGATTTATCATGGGGGGAAATTCCAGTAAGAATTTGTTTAAAGTTGGATACTAAAAAGTAGAAATAAGACAAGAAAAGGAAAAAAAGTTACAGGCAAATAAAACACAATCAGTAACTGAGCTCCTCTGCGGAAGGCTGACCCAACAGCTTTGGAGGACTCATCAAGGATAATGCCACCACTTGAATTTCCCAAAATAAACCATTTTAAGTAATCAAGTGAAAGAGGAACCAGTGGTAAAGGGACCGGGCAGAATGAAACTACAGAAATCCAGACAGGAGAAATCTAGAACACCCAATCATTCTGAGGAAGGAGGTGGGATGCTTATTTGTTCCCCAGAAGAACATCTCTTGAGAAAAATCTGGGTTTGGTTTCGTGCGGTTAGGTTTGTCATGTGTCGTCAACCGCAACAGAAAAGTGGGAGCAAACAGCCCTGGAGCAACTGGTACGATCACCAAACAGAGGAGGCCACGCCCCTGGTGAGGACTGGGAAGGGGGGAGGGCAAGTAGGGAGGAAGGGGTGGGGCTTCAGCTACCAGTTGCACCTGCCATCAGCCAAAGCTGCAGAAATGCCCGTTCCTGATGTATTCAGGAGACAGGAGAAACAGGTGTATGGGCATGCTTAAGGGAGAAGGGAAGAGAAAGAGTTTGTTGCCTAAACCAACAAACCTGAAAACAGTCAACAAGAGAGGGCTGCCTGCCTTTGTTTCTATGCTACTGAGGATTTTATTTTTATTTTTTTTTAAGATTTTATTTATTTATTTGAGAGAGAGCACAATGGTGGGGGAGGAACAGAGGGAGAAGGAGAAGCAAGCTTCCTGCTGAGTAGGGAGCCTAATGTGGGTCTGGATCCCAGGACCCTGAGATCATAACCTGAGCCGAAGGCTAACAGACTGAGCCATCCAGGTGCCCTGAGTATTTTATTTTTAGACGAAGACCCTGTCTACAGAGATCTGCTGGATTCACTCAAATGGTTCCATGGACTGAAGGGTATCTCTAAGTGAATGTGAGGACCTGGAGCTTTCCAGATGGTAGACAACTGATTAAGCCAAAAGTGACAAATTATTTTGATACTTTACCTGAAGAATAAATAGATAAAGGGGAAAAAAATATATCCCAGTGCCTTGCTCATAGGCTCTGAGAGGGTAGTCTTGATAATGAGGATGTATTTTTTAATGAAAAGTGAATCCAGGGAATTGGACTGGGAAAGCAACTTCCTTTAGACCTATCTTGTGTAGCAGTCAAGTCCAGTCTCTACCTTACCCTTGGCAAGGTACCTGAGGGGTGTATGCGTGTCTGTGTATGTCTGTGTTGTTCATCCTGTTTAATTTTTTGTTTTATGTTAGTAAATGAGAAATTATTATTTTCAAGATTAATAAGCTTTGGTTGAGAGTATGGAAGGGGTGAATGTTTGTAGGAGTTGTGTGTCTTCAACAGTGCACACTGTAAACAGTGGTCAGCAAGCCCATGTTGCCAGAAAGGAAGATTCTCAAAATCTGGAGAATTTGAATACAATTAACCAAACTGCGTGATACTACTCCTTGTGAGCCTCCACTGTTGAAAAACGCTTGCTGGTGCTCTGCTGAGGATTTGAAACGGCCAAGAGTCCATGCCGGTACTGAATGACTTTTCAGCTGTATGGCTCAATTCAAACCGGGCACTAAGGAAAAAAGACTCCCTCTGTGCACGGTTAAAAGGCAACCATTATGAAAGCAGTTAGAAGTGATCAAGATGCCACGTCATAGAGCCACACAGTACTGACCTGTGGAGATAACAGATAACTCAGGCTGATCTAGCATTTTAGAAACCCGGTTTCCAGTCTCAGCTCCACTATCGACTTTTTACGTTAGCTTTGATAAGTCCTACGTTTCCTTCTTTGTCTCACACATGTAAAAGTAAGCATAAAAACACTCCCTTGGTTTATCTCACAAAATTAGTGGCTGACTAAAATAAGGTTTTTAAACCTTTAAATTTACCATACTAATAAAATGTTGTTATTCTATGTTTTAGTTGTAAGGGATCAAAAGACGATTGATCAATAGCCAATCTCTCGACTTGCAAAAACGGGCTGTGTATTGTAGGATCTCTTTCACACCAGCTCTTACCATACCCGGCTGTCTTCAGAGAGCAAGGCCCCTTGAGAAAGCCAAGTCTTCCTGAGATTTGGTAGATGGATACATTACATCAGAGAAATGCATACTAGGCTTTACATCATGACCAATTTGAAATAAACTGTAATATCATTTGTGCATAGGCTAGGAGACACAACTGAAATGGTGAACAAAATGATCATCTGAGGTTTTTGTGGAATAAGTGTGAATGCAAACCCTGCCTAGAGATGTTTTCTTCCCTAAAAAAGTAAAGGGAAATATGAACTCATCACAGGAGAAAACATTCACAAAGAGGTATATTTGGGGGAGGGAAGGGAAAGAGAACCTTTAAGCGAAGTGTGAATGTAAAGAGTTTTGTATACATAAGCACAGGGAATTTCAGTTCAGTTTTCCATGTTAGGTTTGAAAGAAAAGTGAATAAATTCAAACCAGTATTTCTGGTGAACCATACTCTTCAGCGAAAAAAAAAAAAAAAGGAGTCACTACTGCTTCTGAAAAGTTCAGTCCTCTCCAACTCCGTCTTGCCTAAGATATCTCAGTTTTGGAGGGGCTAGACTGAGTGTGTGCTAGAAGGAATCAAGAGACAAATGCAGTCTTTTTGAGAGGCACTTCTCCCAGATTTGGGGCAAAGTTTAAAATAGAAAAATAATGTTTCTAGGAATACACCTGAGAACTCTTACTAACCGCATGTGCTCGCACCTGTGTGTGTGTGTGTGTGTGCATGTGTGCGCGTATGTGTGTAAGAGAGAGAATCTGTCCATCTCCTTCCTCCTCCCCTTATACCTTCCCCCTTGTATCTCTTTCTAAGATATGAGACCTACACAATTGACTTTCTCATTTTATAAAACAATGTCTGAGAAGGAAAATCTGTTTTCTGTTTAGAGACAAAATACATTTCCCTAGAATCGCATGAGGCTAATCATCCTTCTATATGTGCTTCTCTCTTACTTTGAAATAGGTGCAAAGTTAAATTGTCGTCATCTTTTTCCATGAACCATTTAGGACATTATGTTCGCCTTCTTGTTTATTTATTTTTATTGACTTTTTAAAATTTCTTCTGCTAATTTTTGGAGAATTAAACAATCAGCTACTGATTGTTGGTTTTAGGTCATATATGCTCTTTTGTTGGTTTGCTGGAGGTGGGGAGGATGGTATAGGGAAGGGAAGGTGGGAGGGACAGGGGTATGCCAGCCCCTGCAGGCTGCTCAGTACGCTCTGTTCTCAAGGCTGTTTGCTATGCGGGCCGCAGGCTTTGGGCCTTTGAAGGGTTGAATACCATCTTTTGATTTATCATGGCTGATGGTGGGGAGGATTGAAAACTCAAGAACAGAAAGATCCAGCAAAAAGAAAAACAAAACCCAAAATAACAAAACACACACATACACAAACCAAAGAAAAACCAACAGACACAATGACAACAGAAATCAAATGAGGTTGGACAAGAAAAAGGGCACTGTGTTGTAAAAGCTGCAAGTTGGAAGAAAATAAAAGACATAAGAAAAGTCACTGCTCAAAACAGTCCTCTGTATCCTAGAGATTTTTAGGATCATAGTGTAGACTTTTTCCAAGTGTAACCAGTCGACCTGACAGCAGGTAAACTGGTGTGGGTTCCAAACTCCATTGTCCCACTGGGCCATCTAAGGTTCTATAGGGTCTTGTATCTGGTACAGGAGTCCGTCACGTCTTCCCCGTGCCTCTGACAAGCCATTCCACTGGAATAACTATGAAAGAGATCTATATCCAAACATACACTATATACCCAAACAAACCCTTGGCTTAGAAAGCTAGACTCAGCCAAAGCACTCATCCTGTTGACACAGGGCACTGACTTTCTACTGAGTAGAAACAAGGTTGGTTTCTTTTCTTCCAGAGATCAAGAGTTTCCCATTGGCCATAGATGACCAATTAGAACCCAGTCAAGAAGGTCAGCAGCAGGAGCAAATGTGAGGCCATCAGGAGGGGAATTGCCAAACTAGCTATTATAAACGAGGTAATTATAGTAGAAGAACAGATCTTCTCCCAGTAAAACTGAAACTTGAATCTGTCATAATTTTTCAATACTAAGGGAAAATTCATATGTGTTATATGAGCAGGACAGAGAAATTAGTAAGTAAAAGTGAGACATGACAGTCTTGATAAAAGGGGCTGCTAGACATTGGGGAAGAATGTCAGGAAGGAAGAAGAGGATACCTATCAGGGACCACATTTTCCTCCTTCCACGTGTCAGAAACTATAAACTTCAGAATTATTTCTCCAATGGGACAACAGAAACAATCTGACTTGTCCTCCCCACTAGGAGGAAGCATAAAGAAATACCAGTGCCCCAGATTCCCCATTTGTGGAGAAAGAAACAATGCAGTTTTCACCCTACTCTCAAAGCTTAGTTCTCTCCAACCCCAACCTCCCATTTTGCCTCCACCTGTTGTCTTATCTCTGCCCTCGACTTTGACTGTTTTGAGTGGTGACCAAGGAGTCGATCTTAATGGCAATGTGATTGATCAAAAGATGGACCAAAGTAGCGTGTTTTACACAAAGCTAAACGGCTCCAAAAAACCAAGAAAGGAAACTTAAAAAATAAATAATCTAGCAAAAAAAAGAACAAAAACAAAACAAAAAAACAAAAAAAACAAAAACAAAACCACCACTGTCAGAAACCAGAAATTGACATCAAAACCTCATGCAGAAACAAGGAGAAGGTGTTTGTTGCTGTTGGGTTTTATCCTTGGTCTATTAAACAAGAGGTGAGCAGCTAACTTTTAAGAAACAAACAAAGAATTCAATCAAACCAATGAAAATCAGAAAAGAAAGGGAAGACAAGCCCAAACAAAGTGGCGGAGGGTACTTCATACGATACCTAGGTTAACCATGAGCTTGACACGCCCCCCATCCAGCTCCAAGCGTAGGGTATCCGCAGAGTCCCTGGAGGTAGTAGCCACCAGGAGCCCATAAGCTCGCTGGGACATGAAGCGGAAGGACACATCCTCTGCCTCGGTGTGCATGACCATGGGCATGATGATTTTCATGAACATGCTGCCATCGTAGCTCAAGATGGACGCCTCTGCAAAGAAGAAAGGAGGAAATTGTCAGGATGAAGGCTGTCAGAGTTTCCCTTTGCTTCCAGGGTAAGGACAGTAGGGTAGAGAGGGCACGAAACTTGTAGCCAGGTAATTTGTGTCAGATACACCACCAGTGCGGTGGCACTTTAAAACTATGTGACCTTGGGAAGGCTACTTAAACGCTGAGGTTCTATTTCGCTATTTGCCTTTAAAAGGCACACAATGGCACAGGTCCCTGCCCACCGTGCTCACAGACTCATCAAGTGTGCCAAATGAAATAACGGAAGTGAAGATGTTTTACAAATGTGAAAGTGCTCTCCACAAATTAAGTAGTGATTTAATTCCATGTGCGATAGACAAAATAAAAAATGCATTAAACAAAACTTCGACTCCTCAAAGTATTTCCTGAAGAACAGGAGGAAAGCAGCAATCTGTAACCACCACTGCAAAAAGGCATTTCCCAGAGTTTCTAGAAGGAGGGCAGCAGCCCGGCCTTGTCCCCAAACAGCCCTAGTAGCCAGGTATGAGTTTGTTTGGCTCATACAAAGAGGATCTACAGAACCAAAGCCAGAACCAGCACCACAAAAAGATAATGACACCCCAAGAGCCAGTAACTGCTTTTATTCAAATAGCACTTCTCTGAGGAAGGAATAAACCTGTTTTTATTTGATGCCTTCTCTAGCCCAAGCACTTTGGCCAGGAGCACCCCTGCTCCCCCCACTGTGTTGACTCGTAAGTGCTGCAATGTGGATCTACTATTCCTATTTCAAATAGAAAATCAAAGGCAGATATTAACATCTCGAAGTCAGACATCTGGATTTTAAGCCAGTGTGTCCAGTACAAATCCAGGCCCTGTTTGCAACACCAGGCTTCTCAAAATGTGAAGTTGTTCAATTGTTCATGTAGCAAATATTTTTAGAGAACACAGAAAGAGGAAATCACTCACATTCCCCTGAAGCCAACCTATGACTGGGCTCAGTATCTGGTCCTGAGTAGGCTCTCATTAAATAGTTGTTGCCAAATAGTCACTACCTCCCTACATGTATTATGGAGGGTTTAAAAGTGAAACAGAAAAGGTCTTGCTCTGAAGGGAGACGTGGCACTAGAATTTAAAAATGGTTAAGTGACCCCGGAAATATGTATCCGTAAAGCCAGGGGCACTCAGGAGAGAGAGAGACTGTGGCCGGTGAGTAGAAGAGTGCGGGTAGAGTTTGAGATGCTCTTACTTTGTAATGAAAGAGGTGATGGCATGAGATTTGTCAGTAGAGAAAATAGCATTTCTGTACACATAAAGGAAAAAAAGAAGGGGAATGTTCAGGCAAAAACAAGCCATTCAATTTAACAGAAGTACCAAGCATATTTTGAGAGGTAGTTATGTAACAGTTTTTGAGATTACAATAAAATCAATGGATTTGGGTAGATACTGGGAAGTAAGTGAATGGTTTTAAATCACACAAGACCACGATGCATTCATTTCTGATACTGTGCACCAGGCACTCTTTTAGGTGTTGGGGTTATAACAGTGAACAAAAGAGACAAACATCTTCTGGCCTCATGTATAAAAGAAATCAGAATGGGAAGAGACCAGGCCAAGATGGACGGTACCCAAGATATTCTATGTTATTACCATATAACAACCCTATTTACACAACACACAAAAGGTCCATGAAAAGCAATATAAATACACTTGCACATTCCTGAGAAGCAACCATCACCTGCGTAATACCGAAGACCTGCTAATTGCCATACATTACCATCTGCAAACTCTAAAAAGATCACAAATAAAGCTGTAATGGTTGCAGACACGATCACAGTAAAAGACATATTTTGAAGATGTATTCTTAGATGGGAAGATGGGAAACATAATCTCAATTTAACACACGCTCCAGATGTGAAAGAAACTATTTTATCTCCTGGAAGAACAGAATCAAAGAAGATTAAAAATGATAGCTAACATTTATTGAGCGCTTCCTGTTTGCCTGGTGCTTTCTAAAACATTACATGCATTAAGACATTTAATGCTTACAAGAACACCACAAAGAAGACAGGATCAGTATTAGATCTTATACATACCAGGTGAAATAGCTAGCAAGCATGTGGTAGAGCTGGGAGCTGAACATTCACAGGCTGATTCTTATCGCTATATCCTTTTTTTTTTTTTTAAAGATTTTATTTATTTATTTAACAGAGAGAGATCACAAGTAGGCAGAGAGGCAGGCAGAGAGAGGAGGAAGCAGGCTCCCTGCTGAGCAGAGAGCCTGATGTGGGACTCGATCCCAGGACCCTGAGATCATGACCTGAGCCTAAGGCAGAGGCTTTAACCCTCTGAGCCACCCAGGTGCCCCTTATGGCTATATCCTTAACCATTGTGCCAAATTCTCATTGTACCAGCAGCACACCCACATTTCTAAGCACTGAAAAAATATCTATAACGCCTTGTTTGTGTGTGTGTGTCACACATACACGTTATTATTTAAAACTGTACACTACAAACATATACAATTATATACATAGAAATAATGCATTTCTAAATATGTTATATATGAATATGCACAATGTTTTATGTTGGTGGAATTATAAACACTATTAATCATTATTACTATATGCCCTCTACTATACACACCCACACATATGTACACTCATTTTTTTAAAAGAGATTATTCAGTGAGCCACGAAATGCTTCTTTTGATGTATTCAACTTAAGTACAATCCAAAAGTAATAGTTACTTTTGTCCCTCTGGATATGTCCAGTGCCAGAAAATATGTATAAGTGAATGCATCTTTACATCAACATTGGTAGTATCAGAGAATAAATTTCATATGAGTATGTTAGTTAAACAGCTCTTGGTACCAAAAAAGTGTGTATCTCAATGTGTACCTTTGTGTGCATTTCGTGAGTGTTCCATGATCGACCTAGTATTTTTAAGGTGGGTGCGATGAAGCAGAAAATTTAATACAGGAATCAGCTGAAATCTTTTTTTTTAAGATTTTATTTATTTGACAGAGAGAAACACAGCGAGAGAGGGAACACAAGCAGGGGGAGTGAGAGAGGGAGAAGCAGGCTTCCCGCCGAGCAGGGAGCCCGATGTGGGGCTCGATCCCTGGTCTCCGGGATCATGACCTGAGCCGAAGGCAGTCGCTTAACCAACTGAGCCACCCAGGCGCCCCCCACTGCAGGATTCTTATTAATTTGCTTAAAATTTTTCAAACATAAGGAGCACCATAAATAGAGTAACACTCTCAGGGAGAAAATGACTCTGAATAAGAAAAGTTATATAATCTGAAGCATGTTGGACTACTGAGTTTTCAAAGACCATATCACAGGATGCTCACATAATGGTACTCACACCGTTCCCCTATTTCGTTCCTCTTTCCTAATTTATGATCTCCTTTCATCTTAAATGAGTATTTCCTAGCAGATTAATTCCATTCCTTAAGGATTCCTTACTATATTTTTGAGCTACTAAGTGGTTGCTCTAAGTCTTATAATACACATCTTATCAAAATATACTTCATATTTAGATTCACTTAATTCTTGTAAGATACAGAAATTTTACTTACATAGTTCTCTTCCCTTCCTCCTTATTTTGTTATTTTTATCCACATTATGTCTATATATGTCACAACCTCAACAATACTATGTTATAATGATTGTTTTTTAAAAAACATATGTGTTCTGGAGGCACCTGGATGATCCAGTTGGTTTAAGCACTTAACTCTTGATTTCAGCTCAGGTCATGATCTCAGGGTCATGAAGTCCATCCCACATTGGGCTCCACATTCAGTGGGGAGTCTACTTGAGATTCTCTCTTTCCCTCTTCTCTCTCTCTCTCTCTCAAAAATAAATTAATTACATCTTCAAAGAAAAAAATTTTTAAAACATGTCTTCTTAAGCAAAGAGAAGAAAGGAGGGCTCAAATATATTTACAGGGTTTTTTTTTTAATTAAGCTTATTATTTACCATTTCTGTCTCTCTTCATTTATTCTTGCAGATTCAAGTTACCATCTGGTGTCATTTCCTTTCTCCAATATAGCTTCATTCATTTGTGGTTTATTGTCAAATACATCACAATTCTATACATTATAGGCCCAACTATACAATTTTACAGATACTATTTTATGCAATTGTGTTTTAAATCAGCTAAGAGAAAAAAGAAAAAGAAATGGGTAATTATGTTGTCTGTTATCATTACCTATATAATTACCTTTAATGGAGCACTTTGTTTTTCACGTAGATTGAAATTTCGGTCTGCTGTCACTTCCTTTCAGCATGAAGAATAAAAGCAGTGAGTAGTTCTTGTAAAGCAGGTATCATGGCCATGAACACTGTTTGAGTTTACCTGGGAATGTCTTTATTTGACCCTGACTTAAAAGACAGCTCCATGGGATAGAGGGACTCTGGCTGACAGTCTTTGTCTTTGTTAATCTCACAGTAGCACCCTTCTATGTGACAAGTCATTTTCCTCGTGCTGCTTTCAAGATTTCTTCTTTATCTATGACTTCCAACAGTTTTATTTAAATGGGTTTGGATGTATATCTCTTTGAATTTA
Source organism: Spilogale gracilis (assembly GCA_004023965.1). Lineage (NCBI taxonomy): Eukaryota > Metazoa > Chordata > Mammalia > Carnivora > Mephitidae > Spilogale > Spilogale gracilis. Next base: position 140,638 of record PITA01002487.1, read on the forward strand.
TCCTACTTAGAGTTCACTCAGCTTCCCTGCTGTATAGATTCATGTTTTTCATTAAATTTGGGGAATTTTCAGTCATTAATTCTTTGAATATTTTTTCTGCCTCTTCTCTCTCCTTCCTTCCAAGTACTCTCCTCTTACATATGCTGGATGCTTAATGGTGCCCCACATTTCTCTGGTACTCTGTTCATTTACCTTCATTCATTTTCTTTCTTCTATTCAGACTGTAAATCGTCTCTTTTGATCTGTCTTCCAGTTCGCTGATTCCTCTGTTGACTCAAATCTATTGTTGAGCCGCTGTAGTGAATTTTTTGTTTGGGTTCCTAAACTTCTGAACTCCCAAATTTATGTATTATGTATACAATATCTCCACATGGAAATTTTGGAGTTGAAAATGATACAAAATATCGAATTTTTATTTCTTTATTAATACTCACTCTTTAATGGTTATCTTATTTTCCTTTTCTGAAAGTACAGTTTCCTTGATCTTTTTAGCATATTTAACATAACAGCTTCCCTGGAGTCTGTCTGCTACGTCCAACATCTGGAGTCCATCAAAGGCAATTTGCATTGCGGGCATATATCCCTGATGGGGATCACACGTCCCCATTTCTATGCATGTCTCACAACACTTGGTTGAAAACTGGACAGTTTTGGTAATAGATTGTAGCAAGTCTAGGTATGGCTCCCCACTGACCCCTACTACCACCAGGATTAGTTCTTGTTGTCTGTTCATTTCATTTGTTTGTTTACCGCCTTGACTGAATGAATTTTGTGATTTATACTTTCCAGGCAGTGTGACGGCTCTGATTTCCTTGCTCATATATTTCCTCCTGTTTTTATCTTTAAGCATGCCTTCCTAGGTGTTGTCCCCAGGTCAGTTAAGCCACTTATTGGTTAAATATTATACTTAAGTCTCTATAGTCAGTTAATTTTTATCCTTTATCTTTTAGATGTGTGTGAATTGAAGACTTCTTTTGCAGTTCAGAGAGTGTAAGATTTGCCTCACGCTCAGATAAGGACTAGTACTTAGAAGTTTCCCCTTCTGCCAAATTAGTTGTGTGACTGCACTGTTTCGGCTCTCACATTTATCTCCCTTCCATCTATATCTCCCTTTTCCTTTCACTCAGTTAATTTGCTTTAATTTTTGCCTTTGAATTCTTGTAGCACTAAGATTTCTTAAGTTATTCTATACTGCAAATGAGCTTCAGAATATAGCTCATGGGAAATTCTTTGGTCCTTTATTTTTTTTCTAGATCAAATTCTTAGAATTTTCTAAGCTACATCACTTCCTTTATTTTTATTTTACTTTATTTCTTCCACTAGTTTGATTTTCACTGTCATGCCATTGATTTTCCTGCTCATACTCGAGTAACTCTGTCCAGAGTTTCTAACTGTACAGACATAGGTTCAAGGACTTGACTTCCAGGTCCATCTACATTCGAAAGAATTCATATTTTTAGTTCTACATAGTTATTTTTTGTAGCTTCATAGATGGTAAAACGCAATGAGAGGAGAAGTGAAGAGCTCGGGCAAGACTGTGTGTAAGCTTCCTTTAGCTACCAAGGCTGTGTTCTCATTTCTGAAGCTCTGTTAAGTGCCTGGAGCAGAATCGCCCCACCTGGTCACAGAGTGTGTCCCAAGGCAATGAAGAGGGATGCTTTAGGACTTCTGATCCCTTTAACCCTCCTAACTCACCTTTTTATTCTCAGACCCACTGTCTGTTTCTGTTACATGTATTCCCCACCCCACTGCCATTTCTACTATTCTTCACTCAAAAGTAGGACCAGATAAGAACCTCTACTCAGTCTATTTCCTTCCCCCTATAAATGTATTAAGAGTAATTTTCAATATTTTTCATCAACTAGACAGTAGCATACCCGAGGAGCAAAGGCCGGGTTGGTAGCCTCATCCCGCTTAACCATTCCTCTTGGCTTCGATTTCAAATCATTTCTCTTTCTCCTACCTTTTAAGATCTATGACACTTTCCTTACTAGAGACTAATGATTATTTAACTGGTATCCTCTTTTTTGCTTAACTTGAAAAAGGGTATTTCTGGCAGGCAACTTTTCCTAACCATCTTCCCACTGATATGTTCATGGCCAACCTTGTACAAAAAGTACCATTAAACAATCACTCTCTTCATCCTCTTCTCTTTTTGTAACTTTAAGACATCCTCTTGCTCATTCATGTATCTATTGGCTTTACACACTCCTTAAGTATGTTTTATTCTGACAAAACTTCCCAAATACACAGATTGCTTCTCCTCCACCCAAACTGGGTTGATCTTAAACAGTGTGCAAATTTATACAGGAATTCCTGCCAGGTTCTAATTCTGTATTTTGCAGCAGCAGGAACAACATAAATCTCTAGCTTCAAGCAGACCCAACAGTAGCCAACAGTTCTGGGGAATCAACAAAATTAATGTAGGGCAATATCCTCCCTCTTGTGGACAAGACTGAAAAGAACTAGCCTTTCACATTCTCACAATGCTGCCAATACATAAGTCTTACAGGCTTCTCTTCCCCCAAACCAGTAGAGCACTTGAAAGCTATGACAAAATTTTTGATGGACATTTCTCACTTTAAGAAAAGCAGGTATGTACATGTGCATGTTTTTTAGTATCAGGAAGGAAAGAAGGGAGGGAGGGAGAAAGGAAGGAAGATGGGAGGAAGGAAACGTAACAGGAGATATAAAAATTATGGTTTATTATAATATGTACAGTTTTTTAAGAACATGTTTATTCAATCAAAGAATTCATTCAGCTTTTCTTAAGTAGCAAATTTTCCTACTGAATTCAGAATGTAATTTAATTTATAAAAATTAAACATAACACAATTCATCAGGCTAAATCTAGCAACTGCTTGCACAAATATTGCTCATTCATTCAATGATTAATATTTAATATGTGCCAAACACTGTGCTGAAATGGAGGGGAGTAACATGGCTTCTGTCTTTAATGATCTTTTAATAAGTTGGAATTATAGACACAAACAGGAAAAGTATTATACTAAAGAATGAACAAAGTGCTGTGGGAACTCAGCTCAGATGTCTATGTGTTTGCCTAGAGTTTTTAGGGAGAGGGGGTATAATTTGTTTCAAGAATGAGACAGAATGAACAATGAAGGGAGGGATGGGAAGACATTCTGGCTGGGGAAACAGCATATGTACAGGAGCAAAGTTGACAAGGGCATAGAATAAAATCCTATATCACAGCATCTGATAAATGTTAAGGGGAGTTCAATGCGCCTAATGCAGAATAAGACCTCTCAACTGTGACAATACTGACATTTTTGAACCAGAAAACTTTGAGTTGTAGGAGGGGTCTTATGCATTGTAAGATGTTTAGAAGTAGCCCTGGTTGGCCACCAATTAGATGCCATTAGTATTCCCTTTAGTCATGACAACCAAAAATGTCTCCAGACATTGCCAAGTGCCTCTTGGTAGATAAAAATCACCCCAGCTGAGAAACACTACAGTGGTTTCATATGGGCTCAAGCATTTGTATTGGGGTGGTAAAGTTAAGACTAAAGAGAGCTGTAGAGCGTCCACTACAAGAGAACGAATGACCACAGTTAGGAAATTTTGATATTAGTCAGCACAGAGGAGTTTGAGGCAGGAAGTAACATGACGAGACTTACTTTTCATGCTAACTCTGATGGTACAGGAAAGACAGGATAGTGTGGTAGGAGACCACATGCAATCTTATCCAGTTTTCTTCCAGATAGCTCTATCTTTTAAGTATAGTATGAAATTTCAAAACAGAGTATTTTAAAAGCACAGTAGTATGTTTCTGAGAATTATTCTCTGAGTCCATTCAAGAAAGTTCTATTGTGCAGATCTGTAATTGCACATGTAGGTTAGCCTCTCTATTCAGAATCATTGAGTGCACTATCACTGTGAGAACATAAGCTTGGAGTTAGAAGACTGGGGTGAAATCCCAGGTCTTCATGTTATTTAACTCTGAAACATTATTGGGCCTCAGTTTCTGCATCTATAACATGTAACAACAAAACTCAATCAGCCAGCATTCTAATAGCAAAGAGTTAGCCCACTCAAATTATGCCATATTATGAAAGTTTAATAAAGTAAAATATTTACAAAAGTATAGGTAAGGCATAGTGAACCTTCCAAGGGGTAAGGTGGTATATTCAAGGCTATTATAAGCAACTTCCCTTACTACACTTGGCCTCATGAAGCAAGGGAAAAGTCAATTGCCAGAACTCAGAGGAAGAGAGAAAGACAGTTATAAATGCCTCACAAGAGCTGTAACCTTAGGTCAAAGAGCCAGTTGGTATAGTCATTTTATAAGGAAAGAGACAGAAAATTAAAAATTCAGACTTCACTGTCATTGTTCCTTCTCACCCCCCTTGTATGCTTCCCTTTGGGCAAACTCAGCTGGAATACAGAAGTCAAAGGAGCCTGTTAATGCAATCCATACAGGATAACCTTTCATGGTTCAAGGCTGAGTACGCGAGGGCAGAGAATGAGTTACAAAAGGAATACATCACAAAGGTGAAGCCTGAAGCATGAAAGTGAAGACATCCAAATATATTAGAGGGTGCTTATTCAATGTACTATGTGTATGTGCACACATGTGTTTTAATTTCCCTGATGTCTAGAGATGGCCCATTGCTTTCATGTGAGGATACTCCCATATCAGAAGTGCCACTGCTTATTAGAAAGAGCCTGGATGCCAGGAGATCCGTATTCTACTCCCAGTTCTACCTCCTATAGGCATGCAATCTTGGGAAAGCCACACATATTCTGGCCTCCCCTTCCCTTGTGTAAATCTTGAATAATATTTAAAAATCATATATTGAGATACCACCTTACACCAGTCAGAATGGCCAAAATTATCAAGTCATGAAACAACAAATGTTGGAGAGGCTGCGGAGAAAGGGGAACCCTCCTACACTGTTGGTGGGAATGCAAGTTGGTGCAGCCGCTTTGGAAAACAGTGTGGAGATTCCTTAAAAAATTAAAAATAGAACTACCCTATGACCCTGCAATTGCACTACTGGGCATTTACCCCAAATATACAGATGTAGTGAAAAGAAGGGCCATGTGTACCCCAATGTTCATAGCAGCAATGGCCACAATTGCCAAACTGTGGAAAAGAGCCAAGGTACCCTTCAACAGATGAATGGATAAAGAAGATGTGTACATATATACAATGGAATACTATGCCTCCTTCAGAAAGGATGGACATCCAACTTTTGTAGCAACATGGACTGGATTGGAAGAGATTATGCTGAGTGAAATAAGCCAAGTAGAGAAAGTCAAGTATCACATGGTTTCACTTACTTGCGGTGCATAAGGGGTAATATAGAGGACAGTAGGAGAAAGAAAGTAAATGGGAAGTAGGGTAATTCAGGGAGAGAAACAAAATATGAGAGACTTTGGACACAGAAACAAACTGAGGGAGTTTGTTGGAGGGAGGGGTGGGGGGATGGGAGAGCCTGGTGGTGGGTACTGAGGGCACCTATTGCATAGAGCACTGGGTGTGGGGCATGGGCAATGAATCCTGGAACACTGAAAAAAATAAAATAAATTTAAAGTAAGAATATATGTTTGAAAGAAGACTGCAAACTATAAAATGGAATACAATTATAAAGTGTTAATTACAGCACTTTGTATTCTTCATTATGAAGTATACTTTGGTTAAATAGAGAAATAAAGTAGACCTTCTGCTTTCTTCTGCTCTCAAATTTCCTACATAATAAGTCTACTTTTATAATCATGGTAAAGATAACACTCAAGAACCCCAGAGTCAGAGGTTCTGTTAATACCTTTCATTGTAAGCATGGCTCATAGCAGTCATGGGAAGACCATGTTCAGTGATGGACCCTGGTATTCTGATCCAGCTATGCTATTCATTCTGAAAGACAGACAACACTATTCTGTAGATTGTCATTTTTGCCTAAATCTTGCTGCCTTTCTCTGTCATATATTCTTGCCCATATTCCAGAAGATACATTTGCCCTCATTATTACTAATCTCTGGTTACTAAAATGTAAATAAAGTTAAATCTCTGAACCATCAACAAGGATGACTGACTGCAGGTACAGATCTGGAGTAAATGGATTTGTGTGGTCATCATCTTTGCTTTGTTCTAGAATACTGTTACACAGTAGCACTGAGCTGATATAATGAAGTGATTAACTACTGACTACACCCCTGTCCTTGTGTTTTTTTTGTTTTTTTTTTTTTTTAAAGATTTTATTTATTTGACAGAGAGAAAACAGCGAGAGAGGGAACACAAGCAGGGGGAGTGAGAGAGGGAGAAGCAGGCCTCCCGCCCAGCAGGAAGCCCGATGTGGGACTCGATCCCGGGTCTCCGGGATCATGACCTGAGCCGAAGGCAGTCGCTCAACCAACTGAGCCACCCAGGCGCCCCTGTCCTTGTGTTTTTCATGCTAGTTGTTGGTGTTCTGATTCTGAAATGGCTAGGCTGAAGTTTGAGAGAACTATTCTACACACAGCCATGCTCACTAGAATGTGATTGTTTTGTTATTGTCCAAAGCAAGACCAGAGAAACAAGTTCTCCAGGGTGCCAAAAGAGAATAACTTTCTACTGGTAACTATTCCACAATGCACCTCAGTTTTACACATTTTTTCCCAAAAAGAGACTGAGCCATTATTTAAACATGAATCAAAACCAAACTGTCTGGAAATATAAATTAAATTTTCTAGGGAAGCCAAACCAATGAAGAAATTTCCATAAGTCTAACTGACTAATTAAAGGAGAATCAGTCTGTCACTTTATCAGGAAAAAAATATAGCACAGAAGCTGTGATATTACTTTCTCTGAATTGAACAAAACTTCACAGTTAAAAACGTAAAATTCACCTGCATTCAAACCTTTTTATTTCATAACTGAGGAAATGAAAGTAATATATAAGAATCTTTTTTTTCCTTATGGATATATTAAAGACCTTTTTCTTTTTTCTTTTTTTTCTTTTTTTTATTTTTTTTTATTTTTATTTTTTCCTTTTTCTTTTTTCTACTTGGGATCCTGCTTCCAACATCCATCAGTCTGTACAAAATTGATGACATCGATCTGTTGAGATATCTGTTTCAGAACATTGCTGACACATATACATGCTATATATATATCGTGTGTGTGTGTGTGTGTGAGTGAGAGAGAGAGAGAGAGAGAGAGAGAGAGAGAGAAGCTACTTCCAAAATCACTTTAGAGCAGAGTTAGCTATGGAATGGGAGTGCAAAAATAATTGTGACAATGCCAGACATTGAATTCAATGCATATAAGGCATGAATTAAGAGATCTCTCTTCTAGTAGATGTGACTATGAGCAAAAAGAGAATTAATAGTAGGAAATGTCACAAGTCTCCATTTTGCACAGTAGAATCTAGAGTTGACCGGGTTAATATACTGCCCCAGGAATTGAATTCCATATAATTTTGCAACTCGTGTAATATTATTAAAATGAATGTTAGATCCTATGTAATACCTCATGCTGACTCATCAGTTCATCAACCTCCTGGCCAACTCACAATAGAACATGGTCTTCCTGGAAGACTACATCATTTGTAGTATTAATTTCTAAGTCATTAGGGCAGATTTGCTATGTTTTGGACATATTTGGAAATACTTATTCAACACATTGTTTCTGAGTACCTATTATGTCTCCATGTACTCTTCTAGACTGGAGATCTAGAGATGGACAAAACAGAAGTTCCCATTTTGTGGAGCTTTAATTTTAGCTATAGTCACCTGGAGTAATGGCTGAATACAAGTAACCTTGTGAGCCTATGACAGTATAAATGGCAAGCACACTAAGGAGAAAAAAAATAGCAGGAAGAAAATTACCATTTGGCTGCATATACAGGGGTGGCATATCTCAGATTTTCCATCCTCAAGCTTTCTAGCAATATCATTTTATAAGAACTTTATCTAGAAGAGTAGACATCAGATAATTTCATCAAGCTATTAACTATGGTTGTGGAGTATCCAAAAGAAGGAATGTCTCTATTCCTTTGTCCCAAAAGATGGCGGTCCAGTCTAGGGCCACCACCACCTAAGGTACTAGGATACACGGGTAGATATAAAGCAAAGCCCAGTGTTGTACTCAGCTTGCCAAGAAGAAAACAAAGTTGTAGCTGTGTGGCAGAAGACAAGGATGCACCATACACAGGCTACTACTATAGCAACAACAGAGAACACAGCCCAGATTAAGCTATAAACCCTTCCTGTCAGGGCTCCATTCCCTTGCAAACAGAAAGTTGTTTTATAGGGCTGGCAACATATACGGTAAATTATATTACCAGCCCACAGCTGATGAGTTTATAGGTCTACAGGGAACAAATTATCTGGCTCTGTCACCATGCTCGCCTTGCCAAAATTCCATGTGAGGCATACCAGTCTGAGAGATATTGCTAAAACTTTGAATAAGTGTGCCAGAATAGCACTGGGGCAGAAGAAAGAAGGGACACGGTACATGACATTAATTTGTCCCAAAAGTTTTCTTCTTGGAGCTTCTTCTTGACTCAAAGACACCATTCAGCCATCCCTGAGTCAACACTTAATTATACTGTAAACCACTAAACAATCAAGGGTTTGTCAATGGGTGGACAGTTTCTAAAAAATTCAAGTCCCCTCCTTTATTGTACCACCCTCGAAATGTCTCTGGTTTCTTGTTTATTTCTCTAACTAGCAGAAAGTATCTCTGTTTGGGGGAGTTTTCTTTTCCTTTTAACTTTATCTTTTTATTTTCTTTTATAATTCAGCTAATGCCATTTTTCAAAATTTTTCAAAACTTCCAGTCAAGTGCCTTCAATGGCACCAGAGCACATACTAGTACTGATTTAGCACTGAATTCCGAATCTTCGATCACCTGGCCCCTGGTCACCTCTCCAGCTTATTTGCCTGAGCCCATGGTGCCCCTTCACATTTGCCCTTCACTATTGGCTCTTAGAATATAACCACCCCTGGGACTTTGTTCTCACTGCTACATTTCTATGGAACCTTCTAGACTCATTATCCACCTGGCAAATTCTGGCTTGTCTACCAACAGTAAACAAGACTCACTGACCCTGTCTTCAAAACTGTATGAACGTGGCAGTGTTCTTTTCCATGTCGGCTCCCTGAGCTTAAAACCCCACCTTCTGTGTTCTAGCTAGACCTTGAATGATCCCTGCTTCTTTCATTTGTTGCTCTCCATAGTCTACCCTCCATATCATGGCCAGAGCACTCCTTCCCTTCCCCTGCTGTATGCGCTCATGCCTCCTTAGTGCACTTAGAATACATTTCTACTCCTTGCGTGACTAAAAGTCCTACATGATTTGTTTGGCCCAGACAGTTCCATTTCACTTCCATTGTCCTGATGGAACTATTAGTACCACCTTTGACTCAAAAGAGTGCCAATCTAGACTTCAAACCACCTGGTCACCCTACTTGTAGAGTATCCTCTACTATCCTTTCCTTGTCTATCACAGTCCAGCAGACTGGCCTCCCTGTGTCATCTTAAATACAAACACATAGGTTTGCTCTCACACTGGGGGATGCGGTCAACCTGTCCTTCAGCATGGAACTACCCGCTCCTTGATCTTTTTTGCAGGGCTGGTTTCATCTCATTCAGGCCCCGGTCTGCATAGCTTAACTATCATCTTCTCAGAAAGGTATTCCCCAATCACCTTCTCTAACTGTCCTTCCCCCAGGCTATTCTATCACATTAGCGCACTTATTTTTCACCCAGAACTTCCCACATCTGATTTTTTGTTGTTTTGTTCATGTGGTCACCTTATTCCTCCTCCTAGAATATAAGTCCACGAAAGCAGGTATCTTTTCCTTTTTGTTTACTACTATGTAGCTCTTTTCTAGCAGAGTGCCTGGCTCAGTAAAAAAGATGGTAGGTGGGAAAAAACACCACAAGCATCATCTTCTCTATGACACCTATCCCAGGTACCTGCACTCCCTTTCCAAGGAAAACTGACCACTCCTTCTCTGTGGCACCATTCTATCTGCTGCATACATGCATCACAGACAGTACCTACAAGCCAGTTTTTGGGTGCATTCCCTTTTAGTTGACAGGTGTGGTTCTCTCTGAACACTGTTAGAAAATCTGACAGCAAATACATCTCCTATTCATTTTTTGTGTCATTTTGTTTGGGTTGATGTTCGAAACATGTTATTTCAAACTTTCCTACTCTCAAATTTATCTACTTACCCACTTGCAAAAATTATACCAAGCATTCCTTTCCACTTCTCGCCCTACCTCCCCTAATGCTAACATGTTACATAACTACAGTATCATTGTGAATAACAGAAATTAACATTGGAACATTTTAAATAAACTTCAGATCTTTGTCCAATTTTATGACTTTTTCCACTAATGCTGCATTAGCTTTTATTTTTCCTTAGTGTTTTCCACTCTATAACATTTTCTCAATCCTCCCCTGTCCTTCATGTCCTTTTAGAGAGTACTGGTCAGACATTCTATCAAATATCCCTAATCTGGTTTTGTCCAATGTTTTCTCATGACTGGAGTGACATTATGCATTTTCGACAAGAATCCTCTGAGAATCCCTTGTGTCCTTCTCCATGCCTTGTATCAACAGGCTCATAATATTGACAGGTCTTGTAATTGGTGGTATTTTCTTGATTACTTGGTTAAGTTGGCATCTCCCAGGTCTTTTCACTATTAAATGACTGCCTTTTCCTTTATACTTAATAAGTATCTTGGGGAAGATACTTTGAGCCTATGCAAAAAAGTGTTCCTCCCAAACTTTTCACCAACTAATTGTAGCATCCAGCAGTGAACTTTATTGGCAACATTTATTAGTAGCATTTCCCTAGTGGTGATTCTCTCTTGCCCTCTTTCCTTCTACATTTATTAATTGGAAATCTACTGCATTCCTGTTCATTTTTGATTCTCCCTGGCAGTGCTTACCATCACATTCCCAACTTACATGTGCCTCTGTATGTTCAGATTACAACAGAGCAATAAGTTCTCAGGCTAACACTTGCTGACTTTGTAAATGGACAAGCAACTTCATCTCTCTGAGTCTCAGTGTCCTCAGTAGTAAAGTAAGGATATTAGCACATGACTCATTAGGCTGTTGAGAGGATATTCAATTCATTTCTCATGAATTCGTTCATTCATTGATTCATTCATTCAGGCACTGAAGAGACAACAAACAAAAACAGCCGTCTTGACTTCTTTAAGTCTTGACTACTCAGGCCTGGGCATCTGTTCAATGTAGCAAGGCTCCACAATTATTTTCTACAGTTGTGATTAATAATTGTACAATTTCCTAGTCAACTCCGGATTCCTAAGGATTTTAGTGAGCACTCAGATCTGATTCTTCACCAACCAGAGAGATTTTTTTCAGAGCTTCCACTGACATGAGAATAATCAAAGGTGTGCCCCCCCAACAGGTGTGCAATTTTAGTAATTAATTTCTCCCAAACATCAGAATCGTAGGAGGGAAGCCAAATTAAAACACAAGTAAAATATCTGATGAAAGGTAAATGTTAAAAGTTCTTAAAGGAGGGATCTCCTCTCCCTAAACCACTCTCCTCAGGTCTCAGTCTATGGAGGAGCTGGATCACTGTCACGTGGGCCAGAAGAAATATTTGAAGATGGAGAAAACTGTAGCTGGTAAATGTTATTGCTAGCTCTGGGAGGCAAGGCCTGCAAGGCTTTGACTGCTGTGCTGGAGACTGGCAGGCCCCTGGGGGAGCCCAGACAACAGGCGAGCTGATCACACAAGCCCAGTCCAAATGTCACTCTAACATTTGCAGAGCTGTGTGTAAGTGCTTACGGAGAGCTTTCCAATGAGAAGGTCAAGGACGGACGGAAAAGCTGTTTGGGGAGCTGAAGGGATGCATTTGGGAAGGGGCAGCCATTTTGTGGAGTTTCTTTTCCCTTCACATGAGCAGGTTTTGTTTTGTTTTGCTTTATATTACCTTGTGTGGTTTCCCGGCCGGCAGTTGCTCATATACACAGTTAATCCTTCACAAAGGCTAATGCCAATCTCAGATCTGATATTGGGGGGCAGGAAAAGATTGTATCTTCTTCTGATCCCCATATCAAGTTGCTTTTATTTTGTTTTGTCTTCATTTTTATTCTTTAAGTCCTTAGTTGGTTTTATATGTCTACAGTTGAGCCTTGATATTTCAGAATTTATTATTTATAATTTTGATGTTTTTCTGGAGAGTCTGAATAGTTATGCTATGAGGTCATATACAACTTTTACCAGTCCCATTGAGGTCAAGAAGTGCAAGAATTTCGGGAATAAACCTGGCTGTGCACTCAGCATCCACATCTTCGAGAGGCTAGGTAGTTCTTTATTTAAATTTGAAATACTACGTTCAAAAAAGTAGAAATAAGGGAAGAATAAATATCCGTGTACCCAAAGCTGGCTTTTATTAATTCTTAACATTCAGATGTATTTGTTTCAGATTCTTTTTTGAAGAAATAAAATATTACAGACACAGGTAAACCTCCTTTGCAGCAGCCACACTCCCCTTTCTTCCAAGAAGTAAACTTTTTACTGGGACATTCATCATGTCCACGCACGTGTGTATATTCTTTATACAGAAAATGAAGATCTTGACATAAAGTATGTTGGATGGTTTCATGTGATGATAAATTTCACATAAATGGAATCATTCTATACATTATTCCATAATTTGCTTTTTTACATTCAAGATTATTTTCTTGAGGTTTCCCAATATTGTTACATGTGCTGCTTCTCTAGGGAAGGGGTTCGATTGTACACAAATACAATCCATTCACGCACTCTCTGATGGTTTAGATTGGTTTTTTTCTTTTCCTTTTTTTCTTTTCCTCTCTCTCTGCCTGCCTCTCTGCCTACTTGTAATCTATCTCTGTGTGTCAAATAAATAAATAAAATCTTTAGGAAAAAAAAAACCTCTTCATTTCCTTTCATGTTTGGTGTAAAGTGAAGTTTAATTTTCTTCTCCATAAGGATAACCAATTATCCTAGCACCGTTTACTAACTAGTTTGTTCATTAACCACTTATTTGTGACATCAACCTGGCCATGTATCAGTTTTCTTTAAAAAAAAATATTTTATTTATTTGTCAGGGAGAGAAACAGAGAGAGACAGAGAGAGCACAAGCAGGGGGTGCAGCAGGCAGAGGGAGAAACAGGCTCCCTGACTAGCAAGGAGCTCGATGTTGGGCTTGATCCAGGACTCTGGGATCATGACCTGAGCCAAAAGCAGACACTAAACCTACTGGGCCACCCAGGTGTCCCTCTGCACATCAGTTTTCAATGTTGCATGAGACGGACACTGAGTTCTATTCTGTCCCATGGGTCCATGTGTCTGTGTCACATTATCCCAATTACTATGGGTATAAAGTATGTCTTAATATCTGCTAGGGCAAGTCTTTTTTCTATTATTCTATTCTCCTCCCCCAAGAACTGTCTTGGCTATTTGGACCTTGAACTTAAACATATGAGTTTATAGGGTCAGCTGTGTCAGGTCTGATGAGAAATTCTGTTGGAATTTTGAGTGGAGTTGTACTGGATTTATAAAACAATTTTGGGAGAACTGGCATCTTTATGGAGCCAACTCATGCATGAACATGATAGATATTGATGATTTATTCAAGGCTTTATTTTATAGTCTTCAATAATATTTGTCATTTTTCATAAAGATTTTGAATCTTTTTAAATTTATTTGCAGCTACTTTATATTTTTGTTGCTATGTTATATAGAATTCTTTATTTTACATTTTTACTGTTAATTATAATTGTAGAGAAAGCTAATTTAGCGTGTATATCTTCTATTCAACAAACTTGCTGGTATCACTTTTGGTTTACCAAGTCCCTCGTAAACTTTCTATAAATGAGAAAATTCCAGTCTTTCTCTCCAACCCTTATGTATTTTTTAAAATTATTTTCTGATTCTAATGGCTAGCCTCTCCACTTCAACAATAAAAAAAAAAAACAACTGATAGTGTGTATACTTATTTTGTTCCTAATCTGAATAGATAAGATACTTGTTTTACGCTCTTGATAACTTCATATTATCAAAATAAAAAAGTTGGAGGCACCTGGGTGGATCAGTCGTTAAGCACCTGCCTTCAGCTCAGGTCATGATCGTGGAGTACCAGGACCAAACCCTGCATTGGGCTCCCTGCTTGGTGGGAGGCCTGCTTCTCCCTGTCTCACTCCCGCTGCTTGTGTTCCCTCTCTAGCTATGCTTCTCTCTGTCAAATAATAAATAAAATATATATTTTTTTAAAGTTGGTGGTGGGTACTGAGGGCACTTATTGCAGAAAGCACTGGGTGTGGGGCATGGGCAATGAATCTTGGAACACTGAAAACATAAAATAAATTTAAAGTCAAAAAAAGTTGCTTTCCCATCTAAGTTTGCTTACTTTTAAAAATCAATACCTATTGACTATATCATATATTTATGTATTTATTTAAGTAATGTGTTTTCCTCCATCTTTAATATAATTATAACTTCACATCAAATTGAATTATTTCCTAATGTTGTATCATCTTGACATTTCTAAAAAATACCCTCCTCACTTATGATGTTTTCTTTTTTCAAAGTATGAAATGATATTTGCTGGTGGTGTATTTAGAAATTTTATTCGAAGCACATATTTAATGCACATGCAGTGGTGTTCTAGAATGAAAGGTAGTACAATGATATAAAACTGGGCCTGTATTTCCAACTACGTGGATGCAGTTTCTGAATCACATGCAGGTCTTCAGGGCAGGCAGTCTCACACTACAGAGGTCCCCCATTTAGACTTCAGGTCTAGTGCATTTCCATATTAAAAAAACAATATGGTATGGCTGGTACTTTGGGAGTGTGAAAAAATTATGTGCAGAATGAGGAAAGGAATTAACGCTTGAATAAAAGAAAATAAGAACAGAGAGAGAAAACAAAGGAAGAAGGAAAGAAAAAAAAAAAGGGAGACTTTTTCATGGTAAATTTCAGAAAGTATGGATACTTCCAAAGTAGTTTGTCAAGAGGAAACACATGAACAAATAAAACACTGGGAGAATTTGCTTCTGCAAAACTCATCTTATTTCAGGCTTGCTTTAGGAAGAAAATAAGATAGATCCAAAATTTTTCTGATCCTCAAGAGTATTCGTTCATTTGACCAAAGATTTAGTCTTAACGGCACTAACGAAGCAGTGTTAGTGGGTCCTTTTGTAACTTCAGACTGAAGAAAGTTCTACTCTTCTTACCCCGTGGGCTACCACATACGGAATTCCTTTACCCTTAATAAAAGCAATCTTGGTGTGTTAAACTTCTCTATTATTGAAGCTGTAGGAAGGATAAACTGTTCTCAAAAACAGCTGAAGTGTAGCATGTAAACTAGACATGTCTGTCTCCTATTGATTCTTACATAAATTCTTCAATTATTAAACCAAAGGATTTGATACCCTGAGGTATTAAGCTTTGACTTAATGTGACCATGCTTAACTCTGATTTCATCTCTTCATATGCTCTTAAAGAATCTTTTCAAGATACAGCTCCCTTCTTTTCCTCTAAGGTACCACCTGATTTTATGATAAATGATCAGTAAAACAGCAGCCAGGAGAAGAGACTATTATTATTTGACCAGTTGGGGCTGTTTATACCAATGCAGTAGTTATTTCAGGCTATCATCGTGATCTAGTATCACTTACCATTTAAGAACAGAGGTTCTAGCCCCAGACCTCGGAGTCTGAAACTCAATACTGCCTCTTATCAGCAATGTGACATTCAAAAAGTTGCTTGATCCTCTAAGTCTCAGTTCCCTCTTAGGTAAAATACACATAAATAATACTTATTTTGTATGGCCTTTATGAAGATTAAATGTGATAATGTCTGTTAAATGCTTGGCAGGGCATGTGGCACATAGCTGATTAATCAATGTTAGTAATTCGTATAGTGAGAATCAAATTCTCTGCCAGATAAATAGAGAAATCAAGATGGACCCATTACATGGAAGTGCAGACTGATAAATCACTAAGCATGAGGCTAAGATCTGCTGTATTTGGATACCCAGGGAAATGCAAGCATTGCAAAACGGTATTAAAAGCTTTTTTATTTGCACTGTGCTTTATGCCATGTGCCCACATTAGTTTCTTTTTATGCCAAAATAAGAACATGTTCCTTAAATACTAAAGTGCAATAAATCTCTATAGGGATCATATGTGGAGAGATAAGCAGGGACCGAGCATGCAAAGTCTTTTGGATAATAGCAATTTGGGGTTTTATTCTCACTGTGACAAGAAACCCCACAAGAGTTCTTAGCAGTGAAGGGGGGGGATCTGGTTTATACATGTACATGGATGACCTCTTATATGTCCTCATTTATCTTATTTGTAAAAAGAAAGCCTCAAACTAGAGCAGTGGTTCTCAAAGCATAGTTCCCAAAACAGCAACATCAGGATCACCTAGAAACATGTTAGAAAGCATGTTCTCAGGCCTCACCAAAGACCTAATGAATCAGAAGCTTGAAGGGTGAGGCCCAGCAAGCTGTGTTTCCATAAGCCTTTCACGTGGGCTCTGAGGCACAGGTGGGTTTGAGTACCACTGGATTTAATGAACTCAGACATTCCTTTCAGCTCCAAAGTTCAAAGTTTCTAATCAAGTCTTTCGCAATGCAGGTCGCAAATCCTCATGAATGAGACTAACCATCTAAGATTTTCATCAGCAACAATTTGTTTTATGGAGGAATTATTCAAAGAAATATAAACAATTATTTAATGCACATATCTCACATTAGTACACATTTTATATCCTAAGCCAATATATAGTAAGATGAAAAGGAATTAACTATAATGCCACAATGACCTATACATTCCCACTCACGTTATCAACAGAATGAATTTCCCTAAATCCCATATTCCCTATATGATTATCTACCTAGGTTTTTACAAAATTATGAGGCCATTAGAAGGATTAGATCTAATTCTATGTTATATAAAGATCTATGCAACGAAGGTATTTAATCAGAGACAAGATAGAATGATAAAAGGGGGATGTCTGGGTGGCTCAGTGGGTTACAGCCTCTGCCTTTGGCTCAAGTCATGATCAGGGTCCTGGGATCGAGGCAGGCAGTGGGGGGGGGGCGGAGCAGGCTCCCCACTGCTCCGCCCCCCCCCACTGCCTGCTTCTCTGTCTACTTGTGATCTCTCTCTCTGTCAAATAAATAAAATCTTTAAAAAAAAAAAAAAAAGAATGATAAAAGGGTCCTTTGAGGTTGCACAACACTGAGTTAGAACTCTGGTTACACTACTGGTCTAAGAGTCAGAAGTAAAATATGGGGTAGTTCTGGTAGATAATTTATACACTCTAAATATAGCTAGCACTATATGCCTTTGTGCTTGAATAGCCATTCATGAAAAATGGCTACATCATTTTGTTCCATAAAATCATTT
Source organism: Spilogale gracilis (assembly GCA_004023965.1). Classification (NCBI taxonomy): domain Eukaryota; kingdom Metazoa; phylum Chordata; class Mammalia; order Carnivora; family Mephitidae; genus Spilogale; species Spilogale gracilis. Next base: position 158,024 of record PITA01002487.1, read on the forward strand.
TTAGGCTGCACTATACACCAAAGTCTGCTATCTGAGGTGTGAGGTGTGCTTATCTGAAACAGACTCTGGGATCATATACAGTATTGACCCTTGGTAAGTTCCCAGGGTTAACACAATTTATAACTGGCCCAATAAAATCACTTTAAAATTAAGAAATCAAACATGGGTTTCTTTAACAAATTCAGGAATGTCAAAATGAAGGGTCATGTCTTCAAATTAAAAAGAGAATATTTTATGATAACCAACAGTTATCTATACTTACTGACCTAGTAGAATATTTCACTATATTCTATCCCACAAGGACAAGGCATTTCTCTGAACTATAATACCAGTTTGGAGATTATTTCTGTACTATCATGGGATACAAGCTTGTATAGATATTTAAGTCTTTTATTAATCTAAACTTTGTCCCTGTTTACACATTGCACCCCTAATGAGATTATAAGGAGCTCCTGAGCAAGTACCATTGCTTTTGCTTCTATTTCTCAACAGAACTGAGCATAGATTATACATAGTAGGTGTGGAATGAGTATTGATTATGAATCATGTTATCCAGGAGGTATATAGGCTGAAAATAAATACACTCAGGAAAAGGTACAGATGAATATGCTGATAATATGAAATGGCTACAGTGCACTGGTTAAATGCACAGATGCTGGAATTAGATAGATGGAATCCAAGCTAAGCCACTCAGTAACCATGAATTATTCAGCCTCTATTTTTGACTTTCGTGTTCCTCAACTACAGTAACATGGGAATAAAAATATCCATTTCAAAGAGTTGCAACATTGACTAGATAATATACATGATGCTTACGACACAGAGATCTGTATGTGATCACTATTAAGAATGTTAATGATGATAATAATAAAGATTCATAGATAGGAACTATTTAAGATATATTTTGATATTTGATCCATACAACATGTAAGGAACTATGAGATCTCTCCATCTATAAAATTATTCCCTTTTCTCAGACACAGATGTGGGCTGAACCCTTGGTCTTGTTTAGATGGGGTACTAGATTCTTATGACTTATTAATAAACTTTATTAGTAACAATGGAATATTATGCAGCCATTTAAAAATCATTTTAAAGAACATTTATTAACATGGGAAAACTCATGCTAAAATTTAAGTGTAAAAGGATTATAGTGCTATAAAAGATACAGTGCTGTAATAGAACTCAGTTTTGTTAGAAATTATTAAATTTTATTTAATTCATTAAAATCTACATATCTATATATGAAGAAAATACACTAAGGGGTAATAGCTATTAACTGTGGGCAGTGGAATCATGGATTTTATTTTTCTTCTTTATATTTTTCAGTATGGGCCAAATTTTCTGCAGCAAATATCCATTAATTTGATGACACAGGAAAAACGTACGTGTAATTTAAAATAATAAAAAGGCCAAAGAGTTAGGACAACATAGGAAACTGCTAACAAAAGAATGTTAGGTTAAAAATCAGAGATATCAAGAAAACTAAGTGCACTCTCTCCTATGTGTAAGAAAATGCTCACTCTACTGAAATGTACATTGCAGTTATTTCTGGTTGATAAATTTTGGTAATATTATCTCTTACTTTTTCATTATTGCCCAGGCTTCTTTTTCAAAATGGGCACATACTGATTTTATTAATTATATACACATACATATACACACGTATATTAACACATATATGTGTGTATACATATACATATACTTACAGATAATAGATATTCATATAATCCCCCTCTCCAAGGGGCCTCAGGTCCTGATTTTTTATCACAAAGCCTCTCTAAACCCCCAGGACTTACACTGTAGGCCTGGTATTTAACCACTGTAAAGCTATGTGACAGCTCAGTCTCTGGAATATAGTATCTGGCATAGCAGCTAATTCCCTATCTCTGAAAAACAGCACAGAAACTAACTAATAGCCAGCGCAGCATATGCAAACAAGATATTAAGAAAGAAAAGTAAGGGGCACCTGGGTGGCTCAGTCATTAAGCGTCTGCCTTCAGCTCGGGTCATGGTCCTGGAGTTGCGGGATTAAGTCCCACATCAGGGCTTCCTGCTCTGCTGGAGGCCTGCTTCTCCCACTTCCTCCCCCTCTCATTCCCCCTGCATGTGTTCCCTCTCAGACTGTGTTT